>CM017568.1:32627959-32776197 GCA_007844125.1 Sinonovacula constricta
ACACTCATTATATGTTTAAACGCTAACCTGGAGCTTTTTTCCGAATGCCTCTGACTTCATCAGCAGAATGGTTGTTTAGACACTGCTGAGTGACAGGCGTGGGAGATGTTGACGTCTTATTCTAGGTAAGTGAAGTAAATTATACTGAATAATAATGCCACATATATATCAGTCTCCATCATAACATTTGTGTATACAATTGTTGATTCTGCGTGTTGTTGTTCTTGTTGTGACGCAACGGATATTCATACCTGAAGGTCAATCGAAACACCTCGGATAATTCACGAATCATCTCTCGGATGTGTGTAGGTAGTAGGATCACCGCGGCCATTTCCCTAAATGGGACTACTTTTGTGAGAGACGTCAAAACAAAGATAACAACTCGGATGACAGCTCATTTCAGTACGATTCCTGTAAAACTTCAATTTGTAACGGCTTCAAATTTAAATCATTCAATTTTAATTAACCTAGCGCAGCAGACAGGCAGCTGTCAAACGATGGCATGCTTATGTTTTGTGGAAACTACATTTTAGGCATATTCTTCTTCCTACTTTAATGCGAAGAAAACGATCGTAATTTCAGTAAGTATCATTGCACCAGATAAATCCGAATGGTGATTGTCCCGAGGACTGAATTACCTAAGGAGTTCCGATTGACATGAAGGTGACAACCATACCATTAATGGTAAACCCCGTCACTGTTTGCATATTAATATTCTCTGTAGGAAAATTGTCTGGAAAGGATGGGAGAAGATTTTATTATTACGACCATACATATAATTTTCGCCATTTCCTTGGTCAATGGACTTTCGTATATTTATGACGTCAATATTCATTGACGTTGGTATTTGTCTAGCTCTTCATGTGTCAACATCGGACTTAACTACTAGTATAAGCTAGTCGGCGATTCGCGTACAGCTGATGACGAAACAGATTAGTACTTGGGACACCTCGGTGATTGAAAATTGATGTCGATTAATAACGGAATTACCCAAGGGGTTCCAATTGTGAACAAGGGGGCGGTTATTGGTTCGTAAATATTCGTAAATACGCGACAAGAAACGTACCGGGGCATTTTCCTTATCACGGACTCAAAAGTCAACTGTCTGACAAAGTTGTATGTTTGTAATGCACTTTGCTATCTTAATTTATTTGCTAATTATAAATTATTTAGCACCAGCCGACGCGCTGAGTTACAAGCAAATGGCTAATGACACGGTATCAGGGTGTTTTAAATCATTACAAAATGTTGCCTTCATATTAACACAGAGCGACCTTAGCCAACATTATCCACCATGGCTGAGGGGTACTACGAGTTGTTTGTTAATGGAAATAGTCTGTCTTTGTATCGTAGCCGTTGTTAGATGCATCCCTCTTATTAGGGATGGGATTTTCCGGCATTTTTTGCCGATACTGTGCAGCGACATTTCTAACATTCTAGCGTTGCGTCAACACACGGTCAAAATGACCTGTGTGAATGCACTCGGTGTATTGTGGGTAAAGTAGTTCTTCAACATGGCTGTTATGAATGCGGAAGTGATTGCTACAATGAAAAAAAAAAAAAAACAAGTACGAAGAGGTATACAACAGATTATTTTTATACATTCTAATAGTTAAAATATGTTTCATGCAAACATTTTGAATTTAATTTCGTAAACGGTCCAGACTTTAACGTAGTGACGTCACACGCTATGTATAATGGACATATTACTGTTTAACGAAAGCGAAAGTAGCAAAACTTGCTCATCGTATTTTTTTCCATTTATCTATAAATATCAAGACATTAAAAGTTTCTGGACATGGAATAAGGCCTTAGAATATGGTTGTTTAGTCATTTATCTTAATTCAATGAATATTATAATCGAACGTATTTCCTACGCGGAACTATTTTTTATGTAGGCACAAATCTCAAATTTTGGGTGAGTTACGAGTCGTAGTATAGAGATGACTTTAACGTAGTGACGTCACACGCTATGTATAGAATGACATTATAGCACAGGTACACTTCAATCGAAACTCCTCGGGTAATTCCGTCCTCGGAACACTCATCCCTCGGATGCATTCTGACTTGTCAACTTTTATTTCTTTTATTTATTTGCGAAGCGATTTTTTATCTATTCGTAATTTTAGTTAACTAAGCTTGACTTTTTAAACTTTTATTTGTGTAGGCTGCAAAGATGTGCTCTGTGAACTTATAATTATTTCAACAAGAAATACTCGAAGGATTAATGTGATATCTGTCATGAGTGTCTATGAATGTGTCATGATTGGATATATATACTTTTTGTGTGGAATAAGTTTGCAGTTTTTGAGAAATTTGGAATACATGAACATAACTGATATTTCAATTGAAATTTCAAAAATGTGTATCTTGCCTAAGGAGGATTTAGCTGATCAGTGTTTACCAGGGATTATCCAATATAATAGGTGTAGCCTACACAATATAAGGCAATTATCACCAGCAAAACTTGATCCATGTGTACTAGAAACATTGAAACAGCTAGACATACTTCAGCAATATAGGGGTACTAGAGGGGGTCGTGTAATTGAAAGACGAATATTGGACACAAATGGTGGAGTTCACCTTCATAATATTCGAACCTTACCTCAGAATATATCAACGTGAATAACAAATATTGAACATAGACAAAATCCTCCAAAAAATAGTGCTAATCCTGACAACTTGAGAAAGATCTCATTTGAACCACTGTCTGTTTGTAAAGGGCAAACTAAGATTAAAATCTGTTGTCACAATTCAAGATCAGTGAAAAACAAGACTTTAGCCCTTTCTGATTACATCATATCCAACGATTTTGACATTATCGCTGTGACAGAAACCTGGCTTGGTGGTTCGGGTGACGAAGCGTGTATCGCCGAATTAGTGCCTAATGGATACAAAATTGCCCATTTTCCTCGCCAAGGCCGTGGTGGTGGAGTAGCGGTTATTTACAAGGCACCTCTAAAACTCACTATGCTTGCATCTAGTTGCAATACTAATGTTACGTCTTTTGAATATATGGACTGCATCATCACTGTAAAAAACATTTCTCTACGATTGGCTGTGGTATATAGACCGCCTACAAACAAACAAAATGGCCTTAAGACTAGTACATTTCTTGATGACGAATGGCCGACATTTCTTGCAAACTTTACGACTGCTGAAAACGATATTATTGTGGTGGAAGATGTTAATTTTCACTTAGACAATATGTCAAACCCTAACACGGCAAAATTCAAAAGTGTTTTGGAGGCGTGTGGCATGCGACAACACGTCACTGAACCAACTCATGTATCAGGTCACATACTAGATGTGCTTATTACCAGAGATACAGACACAACGGTATCAAATGTAGAAATATCTGACCCTGGACTCCCAGTCAATAACGGTAATACGTCTCGCGATCACTTCGCTGTTGTATTTAATGCTAGTGTGTCAAAACCACCACCAGTACGAAAAACTGTGACTTACAGAAAATTAAAATCGATAGATGTTAATGAGTTTAAAACAGATATTTTGACATCAGATATTTTAAATAGTGTAAAAGAAAGCTCAAATGTTGATGAACTAGTTGATGCCTACAACAATGGTCTTTCTTTTCTCCTTGACAAACACGCACCTCTCAAGTCCAAGAGCATTGTACTAAGACCAATGAATCCGTGGTATTCCCAAGAACTTCATGATGCTAAACATTTAAGACGCCAGTTAGAGCGAAAGTGGCGATTGACTGGATTGACAATTGATCACGCAATTTACAGAAACCAATGCGCTGTTACTAATAAGCTTCTTAATATGTCCAAAGTCAAATACTACACTGAGAAGGTACAGCTATGTGGTCGTGACATGAAAGACCTTATCAAAGTGACCCGGCATTTGATGGGAGAAACCACAGATGTTGTGCTGCCATCTGGTAAACCTGCAAACGTTATTGCACAAGACTTTAGTGACTTCTTTGTCGATAAGGTTGAAGGCATACGAAGTGATATGGCCAGGACCATGTCTCACCAACAAACAGACAGTGTTGTCCCTGAAGCACCTTTCAATGGGGAGCATTTTTCAAACTTTTCACTAGCCTCCGATATGGAAATTTCAAAACTTATTCGCAATTCTCCCAACAAATCCTGTGAACTTGACCCCATTCCAACATGGCTGCTGAAAGATTGTTTAAATGAACTATTACCATTGATCACCAAAATCATTAACACTTCACTTGAGAAGGCCTATGTACCACCAGCTTTTAAAAGTGCTAGAGTAAGGCCTTTAATCAAAAAGACGGGGTTAGATCAAGAGGTTATGAAAAACTACCGGCCTGTATCTAATTTACCGTTTGTCTCAAATATTCTCGAGAAAGCTGTCGATTCCCAACTTGAAAGACACCTATCTGCACATAAACTTCACGAAGAGCGTCAGTCTGCTTATAAGCAGTTTCATTCAACAGAATCTGCTTTATTATGTGTAAAAAATGACATTCTCCGTTCTCTTGATCAGAATGAAGCTACTGTGCTAGTCATGTTGGACTTATCCGCTGCTTTTGATACGATCGACCATAGTACCCTCCTTTGCCGACTTGAACAACACTTCGGCATAGTAGGCAAACCTTTACAATGGATGAAATCGTATCTATGTGAGCGCCATCAAACTGTCTGCGTCAATGGAGAACTGTCAAAACCTGTACGTATGACATTTTCTGTGCCACAAGGGTCTGTTCTTGGCCCGAAAAACTACATCATGTACACTAAACCTGTGGGCGCGATCTGTCGGAAGCATAATCTTCAACATCATTTCTACGCTGACGACTCGCAATTGTACATGGCGTTTAAACCAAAAGAAACCATTTCACGCAATGAGACCTTGCGAAGGATTGAGGCATGCCTGAATGACATCATACTATGGATGAATAATAACTTTCTCAAACTAAATGCGGACAAAACAGAGGTGATTGTCTTTGTACCAAAACGAAGTAACGTTGAAGATCTTACTGTAAGGGTAGGCGATTCTGTAATAAAACCATCAACAACAGTTAGAAACCTTGGTGCCATACTGGATTCTCATTTAGACATGGAACAACATGTGAACTCAGTTTCTCGTTCATGCTTCATGCAAATTCGACAAATAGGTCAAATTCGTAAATACCTGACCGTAGATTCAATCAGAACCCTGATAAACTCGTTAGTGACATCAAGACTAGATTACTGTAATTCGCTGCTATATGGATCTCCTAAGTAACAAGCTCCAAAATGTTCAAAATACGGCTGCTCGCGTGGTAACCAGGACACCACGTAACTGCCACATAACCCCTGTATTAAAGGAACTACATTGGCTTCCTGTACACATCAGAGTCGAGTACAAACTCCTCACATATGTGTTTAAGGCGCTGCACGGACAGACACCTACCTACATACAAAACATGCTAGACATTTATATCCCATCCAGACAACTTAGGTCCCAGAATGATTGTTTAACGCTGGTTGTACCGCGTAGTAGGACTGTGACTTACGGTGATCGCGCGTTTATGACGGCAGCCCCTAAACTCTGGAATGCCCTACCTAAATCACTTAAAAGCTGTGAAACTCTGACAGTGTTTAAGGGAGCACTTAAAACTCACTTATTTAAGAGGTTTTATCTGGACTGATTATTTTTGAACCAGAGTCGCTTTCTAACAAATTCTTAAGTCTTACCTGTATTTTATTTATCTTTTTTATTTTTATGTATGACTTGAGCAATATCTGTTTTAATCTGTTTTTAAATATTGTATTATCTATGTGGTTACACTGTACAGTACTTTTGAACGTGTTAATTGTACATGAAAAAAGTGCTTAAGAAGTTTGGTATATAATAATAATAATAATAATAATAATAATAATAATAATAATCTGGTGCAATGAAACTTGCTGAAATCACGATAGTTTTGTTCGCCGAAAGTCGGAAGGAGATTATGCCAAATTAGTTCGCACAAAACATAAACTCTGCCAGCTGCGTGTCTACTGCGCTTGGTAAATTGAAATTGGATGATTTAAAATTGAAGCCGCCACAAATTGAAGTTTTACAGGCATCGTACTGTAGTGAGCTGTCACCCGAGCTGCCATCTTTGTTTGAAGTCTGTCTCAGAACTAGTCCCATTTAGGGAAATGGCGGTGGTGATCCGACTACCTACATACATCAGAGAGATGATTCGTGAATTATCCGAGATGTTCCGATTGATGGGCACTTATGAGGTGCCCAGGTACTGAACCCGTCCGGTCCAGTAAATTACGAACTTTAAGTTGATATCGAGCAGTTTTCCTATATCACGTAGATGTAACCATCGCCGGACACCAACGACAGAACATTCCGTTACTCTCCATTCATCGCTCGTGGGATATTTTTTTCACTTTTCGCCGTTTCTGGTAATGATTTGTCATTGGTCGCTTCATAATCCGATGAAGATTTCAGTCCAATGATAAAGCTCGCTATTACATTGTTTCGGCTTTCCTTCCAAAATGACGTCACCAATGCAAAGAGAATACCAAATACTTTGGTACCTCTACACGAACGAGAAGCGGAAATGTAAGCATTGTTTTGATTGGCTGATATCTATTCAAATTTTAACTCTCAATACGGTGATATCGTAGGTAAAAATCCCGCGGTATATGAATGGAGTGGTATAGATGGTTATCGATTTTTCACCAAGGTGCGCGCGCACCTGTTTGTCCGCCATCTTTGTGGTAAGGTGAATCAACATATCAGTACCGTGAAAGCGCAGTTTTTTTTTTAAATTGACCATTACAGGCAATGAAGACGATGATTAATTCTTGTAGTGTTGTGAAATGTCACAAAATATATAATCCGGATCAGAAATATTTATTTATCATTACCAGCCGTCAGTACAAACTAAGGGAAAAGGACGAGAGAACTTTCGGACGTCATACTTTCGCGCTTGAACGGAGCATTCATTGTAGCTAAGCGTTTTTAAGTGTTTTGGATTGCATTAAAAGTCGAAAGAAAATATGTATACTATAATGTTAATTGCTATGTTGTTGTTTATTTTATTGTTTTTATTTAGATACAAATAATTAACAAACAATTAAGAAATATATTGCTTATTTACTGGTCCTAAATAAACTAAAAAGCAACCAACAGTATCGATAATTTCCATCAAGGTCAATTTTAGACAAAATGTTGTCATCAGTGACATAAAAATATGTATGTGCCCCTCAAGATGCTATATGCACAAAATGTACCCCCAGATATTTGAATTTGACCCTTGAAAATTTTGACTGAGGAGTCAATGACCATTGACGTTCAGCGTCTATAGAACGCCCTGTATTGGTTGTAATGTGGTATCCGACAATTTGTTAATATTGTACCCATGTAACAGCACATGTTACTAATATTCTTGGAAATTTATACATAATGTTCGAATAAACTTTAGTTAAAGTAAAGACTGTTATTACACTTACTTATTGTTCGACAGTGTGAATCTTAAAAATATCGCATTAAATGTCCATTATTTTTAAATAGGCACGTTGATGATTTCAAGTTATCTCAGATAGGAAAAACCCTTTATGTAATGACAGGCAATGTGTTATGCTTTACTTTTTACATGGCTGTAAGAACAAGGTTGGGCGGTAAATTCAACCCCCGGTATTTACCAGTGGTATTTACTGGCATTTACCTGCTGGAAAATACTCCCCAACGTGGCAAATACTACTATTTTTACTTAAAATACTGCAGAAATCTTAATTTAGTTAACTTGAAATAATGTATACTCATATTGATAATTAAATTACTCGTATATTTAAATTAAAATTCTTTTTTAACCTAAAATACACGTGAGAAAGTAATGCTAATCCACCTGCACCTGGCCTTTGACACTCAGGAAGCAAAGCCATATGGTCTAGACTATTAAAACAACAGGTTTCAGACAAGGGGCTGTAAATAGCCAGGGGCAACATGGGCAAAAATAAAATGTCATACATAACCTAGACAGTTTGTATTGGTACAATTAAATGGTTGTGTATTGATTATGGTATGAGCTAGAGTGTCAACTGTATGGCTTCATTCCTGAGTAACGTTTTTAATTTCTCTTGTCATCACCACTTCTATGACTTCACTCCACACCATTACCAAGATACTATTCACCATAAAGCCAAAGGATCCAGTCCGGAATGTAAAACAGCATTTTGCGGTAACTTTACAAGCAAAAATCATTTTTTTGAATGCATGAGAGAAAATTGTTTCGTCCAAACTGCCAGATACCAGCTCTAATAAAGTGTAAGAAACAAACTGTTTTCAGAACGAGCCGAAACTAGCTGTTGCAGCTAACTATTTAAAATGGTTTTGCTTTCACATTGACATTTGTCAATAAACAATAGCACATAGTGTTTTTATTTTTATCATTGTCGTATCTTTCAGCAAATTTAACAACCTTACATTATGTTAGAATAATAATTTCACAGAAAATTGAATTCAAGTTTCAGTACTTCTTTTAGAACCACACCATTTCTGAATTAAAAACAACACATTTTACGGTAAAAAATATTTAATGACAGTAAATTCATCAATCAATAAACAGAAAAAACAAAAGCAGACTGCTTAGGAAATTGGAGCATGTAATGGTATTCGATTACATATAATAAATATGACAACCATAACATGGGTTTTAAGGAACTTAAAGCAATGAAAAAATAGTATAACAAGATGTAAAGAATTGAAAACAGTACACATAATAAATAACCCTGTTTTAAAACCAAAGTTTAGCAGTGCCCTTGTCCAAGCAGTTGTTGACTTGTAACTCCTCAGCCTCTCAGTGCATGAGTTCGGGTCCTGGTCGTGGAGGTTTACCAGCTAACCTGCAATGCGCAGTGGTTCTACCCTGGCACAAGTCTAGGATCTAGCTCCACCAATATTTAATTAGATGTCGCACTTTGCTGAAACACTAGATAGTTCACTCTGTCTGGATATGCAATGTCCGACTGCAAGTCATCAGGCTGTCGTCGAAGACGAGTACGGATCAAAAGCAATCAAATTAGTCTTCTTCAAGTCCTTTTCACGCACAATAGCTCCAGTGTATTAATATAGTCCTATTGCACTTTGTAACCATTACACACGACATCTTTCGCGAAAGAATCGGTTCAATCGGTAGGGACCTAAGCAGACATTAGTAAACAATGGCTTTACCACAAATATGGCGGACCGCATTGCATGCTGGGAAATGTGTGACGTCATACGATAACCATCTATTCAGTAGCCGTGGGCTCCGACGATGCGATGTAACATTATCGTACCGTTTTGGGGAATTTGGCAGATTTTCGAACTCATATAATAGTCTAAGTGATAAAAGTGATGAACACTTCCAATTGATAGACCGCAAATTCTTGTAAAAGTCGCTCAAAATGTCCATTTTGTTCAAATCCATCTATAAGCACGACGGGTATCGCTGCTAAAAATAGTTACCGATCTCAGAGCGGATAACCTGGCAAGAGATATTACGCGTCTCAAAATTATGAGGTCACGTTTTATTTTAAGTTTAGAAAGCGCTAACTGTGAAGCATGGCTCATTTAGGAAATACATGTTAGTAATGACGAGTGAAATATTATGCTTTATTTCCCACACAGAAGTAGGGCATCTATTCTAGTAAGATTAATTTATTTTGGTATTTAACTGGGAAAGTATAATCAATTCGGTAATCAACATCTTTAAAAATCTGGTTTTTTTTTTATTGACTTATTACCAGGCACGCAAGGCAATCTTGGGTAAATATAAAAAAAGCACAACAAGATGCGTTAATTCTTCCTTTAGTAATCACATCTCACAAAGGTTAATTCACACAATACATTAAATGTCCTGTGCGCCAGTTATTCCTCATATCTAAACTGATCTGATTTTTAATGAGAAAATGATCTTAACTTTCCAAAATATAATATTATAAAACCATGTCCATGTATTTGCAAAATCATTATTTTAGCTAAAAGCCAAAGTTCAAATACATCGGATCCACACTCTGAGAAGAGCTGTTAAAGGGATCTCAAAAGCCTTATATAAGTGACCCCCCCCCCCATTTATTGCCCCACCCAGCATGTGAGGGCATCTGTTTTCTGATAAGCCAGGCTGCCACAGTCTGTAACGATGTGTCTGTCACACAGGTATTGTTCAAGATCCAAGTGTATGTATGCTATATCTGGGGGTTGAACATATTCATTCACAGTTTGTAAAGGAAAAAGTTGTGAATATACCAATTACGCAATCCAATATATATATATTAATAGTAGACCCTTATTAAACTAGTTCCAACAACAACTATATATATATATATATATATATATATATATATATATATATATATATATATATATATATATATATATATATATATATATATAAATATATATATATAAATCTTTATTTGTTTTCTTTCTTACTTTGTTGGTTGATTTTGTTATTTCTTATACATTTTGTTATTTCTTTCATTCTTTTAGTTCTCATATATATTTAAAGTTATATTTTATTTTGATTTGTAAAATGTAACGAAACGTTTCTAACAAAAGCAATTTAAAAAGTCATTCATTGTCAGTATAATGTCCTTCAGAGTCATTTTGAATACTAAAACTTGTATCTCTCATGTATTTTCAAAATTAAATATTTAGCTATGAAATAAATACATAATCTTGCAGTTACAAAATTGACACCTAGTAATTAATGCAATAAAGAATTTGTAAGGGATCATATAGTAAACAACCCACATTATCACTAACAATAATGTTTGTGGCTTTGTGTAAAACTAGCCTACTGTCTCACATCCATACTAGCAGGTAATTTAGTTTTGCATTAACCCATCAGAGGTATTACTGTGACAGTCTAGTACTATGTTGGCTAAAGACTCCCTGCAGTGATGACCAGCAATTAGCAGGTCTGGTCATAGCATGTGGGGGCCTGGCTCAGTGGGATACCACATTCCTTTCGAGATGCCTTTAAGGACAATAACCACGTGACTTTCCAGGCACTTAGTATATTTGTTTTGTTTCATCACACCAACATAATTAAGGTCATATAATGAGTGTCCAGTAAATTATTGGTGGAGGCAGACCCCCAGACATAAGCCTGAATAGAACCGCCTGCGCACCACATGCCAGCTTAAGGACCTGCCCATATAAACGTTCTAGATCTGACAAGGTCGACAACCCAATCGGTTATGGGCTGATGTCACTCATTTAAACCATTCAGTTCCCAACCCTTATATTTATTTTGTAGTTGCCATTCATAAAACATGTTCCTTAAACTTGACTCAATAGCAATAGGACAGCCATTTGTCTTGAAAGAAGATATTTAACTCAATAAGTAGGTTTTAATGGCAAAAAGTACACAAAATAGACAGGATCTCAATTTTGGGACTTAAAAACCATTTTTTTCATAATTTTGACTGATTTTCATGCACCAATTAGGTTGTTAGAAAGAACCTTGACAGTTTTCTTTAAATTTGTTAATATGATTAACTGGCTGGTAGGACTGTTACATCAGGTACTGGTAAGTTACATATATACACTTGCACAGGTACATATAAATTAGAACATGGAGATGACATATCACAAAAGTTCTTTGGACCAAAAGAATATTTTATCACATCAGAGATCTAAATAAGTTGAGGGGAAAACGAATTAATAAGCAACCACAATAGACAACTATTGTGTAAATTATGAACATTGTACCTTAATAAGGATAAAGAAAACTTAACTTCACACAATCATCAAACATGCATCACACTTATAAATTATCCTTTTCAAAATGGTGTCCGACAGTTTGCCCACATCGAATTCATACCTTACCAGTGCTCTGGGGAGTTAGAGCATAATATCTGCATAAACACACACTTTAGTATAAGTAAAGACGTGTTTGAACACTGCCTACATTGTTAGACAGTACATATCACCAAAAAAAACACTCTAAAAGGTCAACCATTCCAAAGTTATATGTTAGCACGATATTGATCACTGCTAAAAATAGATACTGACGTCAGAGTGGATTACCTCAAAGCAGAGTACCTGGATGACGATATAACATAATATCAAAAGTGAGTTATCACATGGTTTTCATAGTTAAAAATAGCAATCTCTGCTTCATGGCTCAGAGAGTAAATACCTGTTTGTAATAAGGACTGACAATTTTTGTTTCACTGTTCACACTGATCTAGGGCATCAAAGGGCAGCATTTTGCAAATTCTTTTCAGGTAACAATGTCTTGTATGGTTATATGAGAAAAAGTATTTTGGTCCAAACTGTCGGTTACCACATTTAAGACACATTAAGACAATTCAAATTAGTAAACACATCAATATTAAAACTTTGTTAAAACAACAACAACAAAATAAAAAATAAAACATACAATGTTAATAGATGTCTTGATACATGTATAAACAATTGCACATACACGATAAAAAATACTGATTTTATGCTGGATTGTATAAACATAATTTGCTATTTAGTACCTGCTTTACATTTATGACAGGGATTGTTTTAATAATCTAACTGAATGTGTAATTTTTTTGGCAGGCATTGGCAGAGCGACCGACACCAACATGCATATAAAGTAAAAGTAATACCTTATGAAATAACATGAAAACGAATAAAACTGGTTGTAAAATATGATGAAACTAAGGGAGATAACAAATACAATTCCTTTAATTTGCAAAAAGAAAATATCCAAAACAAGGCGAAAATATACATGTAATTTGTTGATTTCTTTACACATTTTGGGACAAATCTAATTTAAGTCAAATAATTCACTAATGAAGTAATAGTTTTCATATAAATTGTATGTGCATATTTAACTCTAAGCCACCTAAGCCCCCAACGCTCACATTCTGGAAAACAGTGATTGTTATATTACACACAAGATTTTAATGACTGTATCTTTATATCTTGTTTTTTGTAAGACACTGATTAACTAGTATTACCAGTATTGAAAAAGACACAGTACACGAGATCATATAATTAGTATATTTGTGATGTCACTTGTAAAGTTTGATTACGATAAGCTACAACAGATGTAAAACAATTATACTAAAAACTAACAATGGGTTTATCTGTTTTCTGTTTTCTGTGTCACTTGGTTACAGTTTTCCATACAAACATGTATGTTTAAATTTGGGAGTTGAAAGAAATACCTGACAGGGTCAGGTTGTTTTTTAGGGGTTTGGTTGATGTTAGGCAGAAAGTTAGTGTTTGGGTTCACCTCATGTGTGCTTGAGTTGAATACAAGTTTTATTATCATTATACCATACTGATCAGACAGCTATTGCTACATTTTTATAACTGCTATACATTTTTCAATATGCAATGCCACCTATGTATGAAGTGATAGATAGGTACAGGAGAATTAAAGTTTTAAGGGCTTTGAATAGTATACCTGTAAACAGGAGTAATGAATGAGGCATTTGGTATTCATCCTCAGTTAATCTTTATAATGCTACATTTTGTTCGAAATCCTTGCTAAAAGTCTTTAAAAATCTTATGATAACATTTTAAATTGTTAATAAAAATATAAAATTCTTTAAAAAATCTACATATATATGTTTAAAAATTTCTAGAATCAAGCAACTTATATTACAACAAAAATAGTAATACTTTGACAAACAACGAATAAATAACTGGTCACACAAAAAGCTTAAAATCAGCAAAAATCAAATATCTATTTTATATTTTCAGTTCAATTTCTTGTGTCTGGTTGGTTAGACTAAAGCTTGTGACCAAAATTGACCAATCAGATAGTTTAAAACCAGCTCATCAATTCCTTGTCAAAATGAGTTAAAATTATAAATTCTAAAAATATAACATTCACATTGTCTGATGGAATAAATGCATTAACTTATATTACATATGTTTATTACTGATAGTAAACTGTATAAATTAACAAAAAGTGTTGTACAAATAACAAAAATTCAATGACTTTTTTAATTTTTTTTTTTTCGTTCTTAAAAACATTTATCAAAAGGCAAAAGCAAATAATGTTAAAAGGTACCAACCACACAAAAGAGAAAACTCTTGTAAGTTTTAGTATATTAAATGTATGAAGCTGTTATCGGTAACATATTTAAAAAAAAAATAAGAAATACAAAATCAATTGCATATAAAGCAGTCTAAAACTATAACATAAAAAATCATGTAAAAGAGAATATTTGCTGTTTTTTTAGTGTATGTGGATTTTTTTACACCAAGCAGTAAGGAACATTGTATTTGATGTAGCCAAGAGTGAAAAAATCTGTTTGCCGACCACAGCTTAAAATGAAATCCATCTCACACCAAAAAAAGCTATTTGAAATAACATGTTCTCCAACAATTCTTATGGACTTAAATCAAAATATTCCTACAAAGCAGTCTAAAATTAAAAACAATTTGTCATGGATAAAAATTCAAGGTCAATTGGTTATAAAAAAATATGAAGATCAACCATTTTTAAGCATGAATAAAATATATCATTAACAAATATGCATTAAAGGAGGCTTAATATCATCTAACAGTTTATCATAACAATGTTTGTCAAAAATGATAACTTTTATGTAAATAATAAAGTATCTGTAATAAGAGTATCCTCAACAATATTAAACATAAAATATTCATTGGATGCACATTTGCTAAAATAAATTAAGAAAGAAAATGTATCTTTTAAATTATATTTTCAGTTCCTATCAAATCACATAGCATTTCATATCCATCAGTCTTTAACATACTTGATCTGTCAATTGTATTAGCATAGTATTGCAAGAAACAAAACAAAAATCAAGATCTAAAAACCAACATAATTATCATTTCCACTTAATTATTAATGATTTATCCTCTTTCTGTTATATACAAGTTACTAAAATCAAATATAATAATATCTTTTGTAAAAATATTTTGATTGTTCCCTTCTTGTAAAATGTACATGTAATTTATCATCAAAAAAATTACTTTAGTTAACGTGTGTTCATCTATGATTTACCCAACAGCGCGACTTGATGCTGAATAAATGTGTTCCATTTGACTTCCCATGCCTTCACAGCAGCAACCTTGTCTGACTGAGCCATAGAACTGTACCTTAAATAGACAACAATAAAACAATGATCGCAACCTGAACTTCTGGTAAGCTGTCATTTGTATATTAAGATAAAGAGTAGTGGACATAGTGGGCACGTGACATACACAATCACACTGTCTGCATTTCATTATTACTAATTTGACCATCAATTAGTTTGTTTTTTGGGTTTATCGTCCCACCAACAGTATTTCAGTTATCTGGAGACGGTGTCCACTTGAAGCAGATTTAGTGCTGCCTTCACTGTGTATAGCATGCTGTAAACACCTGGCATGATACTACACCAAGTCACATTATCTTGACACCAGGCCAACCAGTTGTGGAACTGCCCTGATATTAGCTTGAGCTAAACCACTACCATTTTTAACGACTTTGGTATGTCGTGGCCCGGGATCGAACCGTACCTGGAGCCGACGCTCTACCGATTGCACTACCAGCGACATTTCTATCATTATAGCACAGGGGCACTTATGAGGTGCCCATGGACTGAACCCGGCCAGTCCTTATACCGACACCGACGAGTGAGGTGTAATCACTATGGTGATCACTATTACATCTTGTTATCTTACATGTTGTATTATTTTCTTGTTCAGACGCGTAAATTTTATCACTCAGGTCACTCAGGCCTACGGCCTTCTTGATCGAAATTAATACACTTTGAACTCGGAACCGTGATATACTGGGCGTTAATTCACGCAAACTTAAAATCTATTGCCTGAGTATATTATAACCTTATATCCACCATCATTAACCCACATGAGAGTTAAGTGTTGTGAGAAAGTAAAACCTATCATCTTGTCGATAGTGCCATGAGTCATGTAAAAGTAATTAAGACTAATTATATAGTTTATAATTTAAATGAACCATTACTACATCCAACACCAGTAACCTACATGAGAGAGTTCAGTGAAAGCTGTTTCAGGAGAGATAACCCATCATCCTCCCCGGCCAGGGCCATAAAAGCCATGTAGAAGTCATGTGACAAGCCCCTGGCCCCCCATGCCGCTGGGTCGTCTGAACTAATAACCACAGGAAGTCCTTCAGCAATGAATCCGGCCGCAGGGTGGTTCTGCAAGTTCTCTGTTAGTTTCAGCACCTGATGTAGACATGTGAAATATTTGTGTATATTCCAGTATGAGTTTTAATTTAAAAAAATACATCATCAACTTCTATCATTAACATTAATGATTTACAGGACGTACAGTGTATGCATATGAGTATTGCTAGTGGTTAGAAATAGATGTACGCTGTACGTCGGGCAGCAGTGAAAGAGTTAATAAAAATACATCATCAACTTATGACATTAATGCTTTTATGTAAAATACCTGATCATTAAACTACAGTATATGTTGATTTACTGCAGTTGCACATTGTACAATACTTTTATCATTGATTTTGAAAGAAAGAATTTTTTAAATGATTTCTAACCTATGTACCTAACATATTACAATGATGTGAACTAAACAATAAATGAACTTGTGAGTGATATATATTACCCCAGGTAACATTGAAGAACAAAGCATTTAAGTTTCAGGACTTGGAAAATTATAGTGGCATAATTAACGAATAAGTAAATAATTTTAAAACATGACAAGATTATAAAAATGATGACCAATTAACAGCAAAACCCTTATGTTTAACATCACTTACCTGGTTGGAGATTGGGTTAACTTCAATTGCTATATCATAATTCTCTACTGCAGTTTTCACCATGGGGTGTTTATTGATGGCATATCCATGTCCTATCCGAGTTGTGTTCAACAACACAGCATCTACTAAGTTGTCATCCACACCAGTACCTTGGAAATCTAGACAAAGACAAAGTTATAGACTTCTGAAAGATCAACACCTTTTTAATTTACTTCCTAGCCTGCCAAGAATGTATTAATAAGAGGTAGGACTCAGATGTGACCTTTGTCATTGAAACCTAATATCTATTATTTGTACTAGTTTATATAAATAATATATGTTACAATATGTGTCAAAAAGTATAAATTCAATTACATTTACCTGTACATGTATTCTTTATACCTGTGTATCACACTCAATGACAAATGGATAAATATTTATGCAACTGCTTTGACAAATAAAATAGTGTCGTAATATCTTAACTGTTTAAAAAAATATTAATTATTGTACATAATGCTGTATTTATATGACAGAAACACATGTATTTGATCTACGTAATGAAAAGGTAAAGAAGATGCGAAGAAAAAAGATTTTCTGTATAGTCAAGTTGTAACTAAACTCCAGACTTAAAAACCTTCTGGGATATTTACCCAATTAGATTGAATCTCTTCAATTCCTGACAGTACATCGGTAGATGTTTCTTGTGCAAGATATTAAACACATCAATATAAATATATTCAGGAGTTACCTCAGTTAAATTTCCAGATTGTAGGTGTGTAGTAAAATAAACCAATCAGACAATTATTTTTGTAAATGCATTGAATGAGAACACATTTTTTCTTGTTTGCAAAACATGGTGCAAACAATAACATTCAAAGGCACCTCAAGTCATTATGACTGATAGTGGTGATAGCAAATCTAATTCAAGTTCAGACAGTGTGGGAGATGTATTCCTGACAAGTCTACACTATTTGATGTTAGTGATGCACAGAAACATACGATTAAATCATTGTAGTAGCAAAGCAATAAGCTGACCGTTGGGCTCTACATAAAAGTTCCAGCAATTATCCTAAAGAAACAAACAAGATTGTTTGCCCAGTATATCCAATGGACATGGACTTTCAACTACTTGCATGGAAAAATTTACCCTAAACAAATTCCAATGGTCTTTTCAAAATTGTTTTTCCGACCCAGTAATGTTAAGATTTACGCTATTGTAGTAATATAGTCTAATTAATGAGTATGGTTGTCCTGCAGACTAGCACATTGCACACATTTTTATAAAAGTACATCGATACAAACTGAGAGCAGAAATCTATAAAAAAATAAGGCAAAAAAAAGAAAAGAAATGAAAATAATTACAACTACTTGCCCTTTGACTGTCTGAAAAAGGAAGAATAGATACCTGTCTCCCCAGCATGGAAGAAGTACGGAAGAGATGCTGGTGGGTGCTGTTGGGATGGATAAAGCAGGTCCTGTAGGTAGTAAAGCAGAGTCTTCCCAGGATCCTCCTGCCCAACTAAATCATAGCCTGCAAAATGGTCTGGGTACTTCTGCATCAAGCTGATTGCAAGCTTCACTTCTTCAAGGATATTGGCAACTGTCCCAAATCTAAATTAAAATTTTACACTTAAAATTAAAACTTCACATATACTTTCAGTAGCAAACTTAATGTTTTGACATAGTCATACTGATGATCCATATAAAAAATTTATCGCATTGAAATTAAAGATTCATTTTGTGTTATCCCTAACTGCATCGTTGGATACCCACGGTTGATTCTATTACGTTACTCTCCATTCATCACCCATGGGCAAATTGCTACTTATTTCATCGTTCTGTTTGAATAGAACAGAACAGACACTATCCAATCAGATGATAGGTTACAAAATTAAATACTCTTCAATCAGAAGATCAATACAGTGACCTGAGAACATAAACATGGCGACCGGTACAGCGCATTGCGAGTGTAAAATATGTCTGTAAGCGATCCGCGACAAGTGTTCTTACAGATCTTTGGGCACTCCAGCAAGTAGGCCCTATTGAAAAATACACGTCGGTTTTAAACCAGATCGGTATCCTTGCCCATGAAGACAGTGATGTTGCTTGTAATTTGTGCGTAAATAAACTTACGACTACATTGTATGCTATCGAAGTGGTATGAAAGCGTAAACTTGATTGGTTTGGCAGATTCGCTGGATGGTCTCAGCGAACCAATCGGATTGCGGCATTTCATAGTAAACAAAGCGACGAAATGAGTAGCAATTTGCCCACTGGTGATGAATGGAGAGTAATGTAATAGAATCAACCGTGGGTATCCGACGATGCCCTAACTGTAATATTAAATTAACATTGTGTCCTAAGTACAAACCCATTTATGATATTTTTAAATGACAGTTTAAAACCTTTGTAACAGTAATGTTTGTTGTAAAGGTAAGACACAAAAAGCAGGATTCATCTGTATTCTCTAAACATCTTACTTCTTATATCATGAACATGGAGTATGAACATCTAACCTCCTGTTGTAGGTACCTTCGCTAACAGATGTTGTCCTTGACAGTATTTACAAGGGGACATTACTTGGACTATTCAAGGTGCGTTTGAGTTGTTTCCCCTAGTAGATAAGTCTGTAGTATATACATAATTAATGTGATTTTTTTCTCTCTTTATTTTGCCTATTTTTCAAACTTTTGTGTTTGTTTAAGTATGCCACAGCCACACACAATTAAATGTTGCACAATAAGATAAGTAATGAGTAATAAGGAACAAGAAAAACAAAACAATTATAGTTAAGTATGGTAATATTGTTTTTGAAATACATTGAAGCGATAATTAATGATCATTATAGCAACATCTAGCTTTGTGGTGGAGGCAGACCCCAGACACATAGAACCACTGGCGCACGGCAAGTCAGCTGGAAAATCCCACATTAAGTCCTTTGCCCCAAACCAGACTCGAACCCACGCGGTGAGAGGCTAAGCAGTCAGAGGAGTTACAACTCAGAGACATTACCACTAGGCCACATGCGCCCTCTGTGTAAATCCATTCAAGACACACATATATATGTTTAATACTGGCATAATGACATCCACCAGATATAGAGAACTTGATATCAGTCGAATATCAGCACAATGTTGGAAAAATATATTGGACGGATATGACAAGCATTTTTGAAAATCCAAAATCTGCTCAATAATTAAGTCATACTTGGCATACAAAATCAAATTTGCCCTATAATGGTTCAATACATATTCCTTGTCTTGTTAGAATGAACATAAAATCTTTCTGGGTAATTGGGTATTGGTAACAAACCTGAGACTCGTCTTTATGATTCTTGCACCAGTAAAATCTGGATAATCACTTTTAAACTCCTCTGTGACATTCCTGTATATCCCCATCACATAGTCTGCATCTCGTTGCGTGCCATCAAGTTCATAGATCTACAAAAACAAACTTAGGTTGTAGCAATGAAATAATTGTTAAATGTGTAGCACACTTGCCCATGCTCAAACATATATAAAGGTTGTCTTTGTGAGTTGGTGTCAAGATAATGTTACAGGGTGGGTTACCATGTCAGGTCTTAACAGCACGCTATCACAGTAAAGGCAGCCCCTCTTTCACTTTTAGTATACTGGCACAGGATAACTGGAAGATTGCTGCAAAAACATTACATCTATTCAAACAACTACCAAAAATAATTAAGATTGTTCAAAAATTTTAACTTTCTGCTGGAAATCTGTTCAGATATGAGAGTTGTCTACTCGTACCTCCTCACTACTTCTATGCATGGGTTAGAGTCCTGGGCTTGGAGAGACGTTTCATGTGGAGAGGTCTTCCAGCTGACCTGTGGTGTGCTAGTTGTTCTAGCCAGATTTTGTCAGGATCTTTTTGCCCCAGTAATGGCAGGGCCTGGCCAATATGACTACAATTGTGTTAATACAATTTAAAGAAAAACTCACTGCTCCAAGCAAGGCCCTATTTTCTAGGTACTGTACATTGTCATCATGGAAGGTTTTCAAAGCCTCATAAAAGTAGTCCCTAAAAACAGGCTCATATGTTATAAGGCCACTTGCACGCCGAAGGATCTCCTCAAAATACTTCCACACAACAGTGATGTTTTGGTCGACATAGTCATCTGTTAGCATCATTGAGTCTTTCAACCTGAATCAAATGAAAAAAACAATATATTTCAGATGTGAGAATCCTGACATGTCTCCAACCCGTAGTCTGCTTGATTTGTTAACAACTCATCCTTAATATTTTGCTAATAGCCATATGCAGATGATACTTTACACTTACAGAATCAGAATATTTCAGTGCTAGGTTACATAACCCTGGCACGTGGGGGTCATGGTTTGAACCCCCAATCAGGCCATTGCTAATATTCTTAAGCAAGTAACTGAGATGTATAAATGGGTGCTAGCCAGTGTCATTCTGGTCATGAAGATTTGCTGGCTGCCATTATATGGTATTGACATATACCCTCAAGCAACAGGTGGTAAACGGGACAGCCGGCTGTAGGAGCTGTGGGATTGGGTTGGGATTTGCCAGCATTTTTGCCGATACTGTGCAGCAACATTTCTATCATTATAGCACAGGGGCACTCATGAGGTGCCCAGGGACTGAACCCGGTCAGTCCATTATACTGAAACCTATGAGTCAGGTGTAATGTTGTCCCTTTAACCCCAAGTGTTAGGTGGGAAGCCAGTACTACCAACTTTAAAGTCTTTGGTTTGACCCAGCTGATATTTGAACATGCGACCTCCCGATCCGCAATGAGCCTACCACTTGAAGTATTGCTGCCAGTGAAGGAGCTGTAGCAGTCTATAACTAGTTATTGCTGTCCAAGAGATGATGCAGCTAACAGAGGAGTTGGCCAATCTGGAACTACACTAGTTACCTATGGTTATCAATCAGTGCTAAGCAAGCTTACAGTTCAATGGTCCATTTAAACATAAATTATAAGACGAACAAAATACACAATTTGTGAAATAATTATCACATGGGTGAAAGTTAGAAATTCTGAAAAAAACCTGAAATCCTGAAAATTTGTCAATTTATATTGGGAAAATGAAGAAAATCAAATATTGTTAGACACACAGAAACCTGAATTTCAGGCATAATCTGGGTTTCTTGCTTTCACTTCTACTTTGAGGTCAATTTAAAGTGTCATCTTGTGTGGCTTGTTGCTTTCACTTCTATTTTATTTTCTGTTTTAAGTAGTGTGGATTAAAACATAGGGCTGGCAGTTCCTAAGAAAGAGTGTTTAAGAGTATACTAACATCTGGTCAAACACATGTGGATCTGAAGACTGTTGACGGTATTCACTGACTAGCTTCCATGGGCAACCTGAAACATGAAAGAAAATATGTTTTCTTTACACTGAAATGAATGACAGTGAACTGAATCAACCTTCTTGAACATCTAAGAATGTGTCCACAAAGAAGGAACCATTTCCAATTCCACCAGGTCATTTTCTATAGAAGATAAACGAAAAGGTTTGTGAGCAATTATCTTTATAATTGTTTAAAGAGTTCTTAAATGTTTGCCAATTAAACTATAATATGATTCATATTTATCTGATTGTTGGACGTTGGTGCAGTTTGGAGCTTATAGAATTTATTGAATATAATAATATTTATAATATATTGGAGCTAAAATTGGAGATTATAACTAATATTACAAATGTGTTTTAAAATGTTTCATTTTAATGTCCTACCAACAATCTTTTAGTTAAAGGGAGATATTGTCAATTAAAAGCAGATATAGTGCTGCTGTCGCTGTGAATGGCATGCTGTTAACACCTGGCGCATTACTACACCCAGTCGCAATATTCGAACACTGGGCCAACCATTCATATAAAACTACGCTGACATTTACTTTAGCCTTAGAAATGGAGCAAAACCACAATCATTTTTAAGAACCTTTGCATGTCCTGGTACAGAGTTGAACCCAGTCCTCCTGTACCAGGAGCTATCTGATTGTACTTCCAGGTCCGGTCAACTGCATGTACATCCGTACCTGTCACTTGAAATTAATCCTTAGACTGCTAGATTTGTACACCCACAATAAATTCTTAATTATATATTTAGTTATATCTTTATATCTCATTCATTTATGTCGTTAACCCTTTAACTGCTGTTCATCATTGTTTTTATAATTTTGTCACGTTTTAAAATAATTTACTTATATGTTAATTATGCCACTATAATTTTCCAAGTCCTGAAACTTTAATGCTTTGTTCTTTAATGTCATACACTGACAAGATCATTTATTCTTTAGTTCAAATCATTGTAATTTTTTAGGTACATAGTTAGGAAATCATTTGGGAATTCTTTCCACCATGCTGTGTAAAGGGCATTTCAAAATCAATGATAAAAGAATTGTAATATGTGCAACTGTAGTAAATCAACATATATTGTAGTTAAATGACCAGGTATTTTACATAAAAGCATTATTGTTATCAGCTGATGATGTATTTTTTTTAACCCTTTCACAGCTGCCCAACGTACAATGTACATGTATGTCTATTTCCAACCACTACCAATGCTCTCATATGTACACCCTATGTCCTGTTTACTACTATTTTGTAGTGTTGCATTGCTAATGTCCTATGAATGTATTTGGGGCACCTGTGACGTAGTGGTAGAGTCGCCGATTTGTAACTCCTCTGACTGCTTAACCCCTCAATGCGTGGGTTCGAGTCCCAGTTGGGGCGAAGGAGTTAACGTGAAAAGGTCTTCCAGATGACTTTCCGTGCGCCGGTGGATCTACCCAGACATGTGTCTGGGATCTTCCTCCATCAAAACGCTGGAAGTTGCTATAATGATCATAAATGCTAGCTGCAAAGTACTTCAAAAACAAACAATGAAAGTATGACCAGAGTTACTCCCCTTGACAGTAACTTACAGTGTTTTTTTTCTTAGAAATTTTCATATTTTTGAAGGTGAAGGAGAGAAATGCCAAAGAAAAAAATTCAAAGTTTTGGATTTTTTCAACTTGTTTCCACTTTTGAAAGTCCATAACATTTAAATATTACTTGATAATTATTAAATTTTATATTATTCAGAATCCATATTCAATTACCTTCCTAATGATATATAGTTTTACATATCCAAGGGTACTAGGCTGATATATGCAATGCTGTTGATCCTCACAACACAATTCTCTCAAGAATGATGAGAGGTAATATTTTATTTTATAGTGGTGTCAGGTCATAAAGGCCCAAATCCAAAATGACCTAGTCCAAAACTGTCCGGACCAAGAAGCCCCACTTTTAAAGGGTACCAGAACGGCCACAAGTACGGGGTCATAAAGGCCCACATGTGTATTGTAATACGTACATGTATGTTATAGATTTGTTCAAGTAGCATATTGATCGTAGATGTATATTTTTAAATGTATTATTGGTTGTTTCGCAAATCCCCTTATCTCTTAATTACTGTTGACAGAAGCAAGAAATAAAAGGCAATAAAAATGATAGAAATGCTGCAAGTTTTATCTTGTAATTACTGTATGGAAGTGTTTTCATTGTAGGTCTTTAACATTCCATCATCTTTTAAATCGAAAAGTAGTTACTTCTATTTTTATGGCAGTTCCTGTGAGTTGTTCTTTATAAAATACTTGTCTTAATTCAAATGCTATTGAATTTAACATGTGAGATAAAATTGTTGTGAATAAAACTTCTCTACAATGATGTACAATGACTTAGGTTCTTTGTGTTATGGGCCTTTATGGTCCTGGGCCATTTTGGTTTTAGGCCTTTTTGACTAAGATTCATTTCAATCATCAATTTAAGCACGAAAAAAAAATCTGAATATGATAAAGAATTATTTACACACTAACAAACAATGTGCACCATATCATATGATCATTCAGGCATATAAAAATGTAAGTAACTATAAAAATGCACTGGACAAAGATATTTACATGCAAGCTTTATGCAAAGATCAACAAGTCTGTGAGAAGTCATTAAACAAATAGAGCAAACCCAACAGGTAACACCTTGGAATGGTCAGTTGGCAAAAGAGACCGACTGAGAGGCTTAAACCTTTGAAATGCCAAGCAATAACCAGGCTAAAGTCCTTACTGGGAGATGTCTAAACAGGATCGGCACAATTTGCAGGTGAGTCTTAAGCAAAATGCCTAGCTGCTTTTTATGTCGTTGGGCACTTCTTATTCAATATTAACAAATGCAGCATAAGGGTTAATTTATTCAGACAACTGGTAATGCCATCATCACCTCGACCAATTAGGTATTAATGACATACATGTATATATAAGCCTCTGGGCCTGAATATCACCCCAAGAGTCAAAAGATTAATGCTGCATGTTCGTTTAAAAAAACACAACAACATCATGCTCTAGTTGTGAATCACTGTGCTGATTATTACCATACTTGAGGTATAGATGAGGTTGAGTAACACATGCATGGTATGGTGACAGATGTGAAGCTTCAATTGGCTAAAATATGGAAGCTTTATTAACTACATAATAATTCTGTTCTTCGCCTTATCTCTTGAGACACATTGCATTGACTTAATTATTGGCAAAGTCAAGCTTTTATTGGCAGAGTGGAGGAAGACCTGGCTGAATGGTCTGGTCTGGGTAGAACCACTGACACTAAACTGGAAAACCTTAACACATTTAAGCTTTTACTGTGGTCAGGAGTCAAACACACTGAGTAGATTCCAAAGATTTGCATTTTGGGTCTTCAAATGTGAAGAAAACACAATTATTTGATGGGCACTACGTTTTGCATATTAAATATTAGTTGGCACCCTCCTACAATACAGTTTATAAATAATTTGTTGTTTTTTATGTACATTTGTCTCATTGTTCCATTGTGATCTGAAATCCGGCATTTTAATTATGTCAATTATAGATGATATTGAAATATGTATCTAGGTTTTCTGGTCTTTTAGTTTATTTTGCTTCATTAGAAAATTCTGAATTAAAATCTCATTATACATGTATTAACAAAATCATATATGTGAACTCGCCCACTCTTTGAGGGAGACTTCCACTTTTAAGGTTCAAAATTATTTCAAAATAAGGAGTGTTTTACACCTTTTCTCCTTACCTGGAACTAGATAACTTCCTTCTTTGTTTTTATGAAAATAACAAATCTCTTTTGTTTAGTCACTTAATATTTGAAGTTTAACAGCAAAATAACAATACACACACAAAACAGGAAGAAAACCCAGAATTCTTTCTCATGAAGCATGTTCAATGGACAATAACCTGAAACTAATTGGAAATTATCTTCAATATTCCCCCACTGTAATGTTTCAAAATGCTAACAATATAAATTTTTTTTACAAAAAACCCCCAAACAATTTGAGGAGAAATAACTTCTTGTGCCATTTCTGTGAGACAATGAATCATGGTACATGTATACACTTAAAAATTTGACAATTATCATTCTCCATTCAACGATACTAGGAAATCTGTGGTAGGGATGACAAATGAAAAACAAATATACTGGTACTGATTAACTTAGTTTACCTGCTTCAGTTTGGTAACAGCATTAGCATTAACTAGATATTGATAATCTTAAAGCTCTAGGCAAAGGTACCCGTACATTTAGCTAGAAACTCAGCAGCAAATAGTGCATATTCCAGCAGCTAAGAATTAGGAACTTAACTTTATACAGGTTACTCCTGTGATAATACAGTTACATTTAAGCATGCTATGAAATTTATAGTGTTCTATATTGGTATTGAGCACTGGTTCTAACTAGAAAGTGGTCTGTTGACAGGGGTTATAATTACATGAATGATCCATTTTCATTGGGTGATCCACACTTGCATGATAATGAGCTGTTTTAAGAATGTGCGTGGAACCAAAAATCCTAAAGCTGTATGTATTTTAAGCCTTGATTGTTCATTTTTCATTTTTTGTTACATCACACCAATGCAATTATGGTCATATTGGCAACGTTAGAAGATTACAGATGGAAGAGGACTGCAGACAAGTGTCTGAGAAGAACAGCAACATTGCTCCAAGTCTGCTGATAAACCCTCACTAGATGGACATTTTTTTCCCCAACTGGGACTTTACCCTTTCATTCATAGTAAATGTACAGGATTTTAAAAATTCACTTGATTTTGTTGACTTCTTTGAACCAGTTTTAAATATACAGTGGTCGAAATTAGCGCTAGCCCAACAGCAAGAAACTTGAAGATTTTTTCTCTGGCTAGTAAAAATTCCCAATTTACTAGCCTGACAGCTTTCAAGATTCAGATCATTGAACAATCATTATAATTTCTTTTACAATTTACTTTTGATTTGCTTATTTCATTTGGCAGGCTGTCGCTTGTATCATAAATGTGTTATGCCCACTAAAACGATAATATGTTTACTGCACAGGAACCACGTGGTATTCTGGTTTCCGCATGGTACATACAATGTAATGTTCCATACCAAATTAAAATCAGCTGGGCCACAGAACAAAATGGCAGAGAAAAAGAAACTGAAATATGTTTCTGGTGCAAAACCTGGGAAAAAATACCCTGAAGTTGCCGGGCGAATGATACTTAAATGGTGTTTTTTTCTATATTTGTCTTTTTCTTCAGATTTATTTGTAAATTAAAACAGAATTTAATTCAGACTAGTGAAATTTCTTTCAGGCTAGTGAAAATTGCTAACTTACTAGCCTGACGCGCTTGTGAATTTCAATCCTAATTTCAGTGACCTAATATATTTAAATACATGCATTTTTGGCATAAAATTATATAACCTAGATTAAACTAGTCTACAAATACACCCTTAGTTGTGTTGATGCATCTGAAGATAAAAGGAATAATTGTGAATGATTTACAAAGGCGTTAAATGGCGTATGCATGGGTTAAACACAGTGAGGGGCTGAGAAGTTACAAGTCAGAAACTCTAACTGCTTAGCCACAAACACTGTAAGCTCTGTTTGACAATATTGACAAAGATGAAGGCTGTGTTACCAGGATTTGCTGGGGGTGTCTGGAAAAAGTGAAATGAAATCTTGTGGTTGCTGTCATAGCACATGTAGCAGTGATCCTTGTATGTGACATTTACCAACCAGTCAATGTCGACCATGGACACATCATGAAGATGGAGAGCAGCCCCTGAAATAAACATAAAACATATATTTAATACGATCAATATGAAAATATAAAAAGTCCTGTCAAATATTTTTTATTTATAACAGTTCTCAAAATAAATAAACATACAAGATAACCTTTAGTTTGTTAAAGAAAATGTAATATATAAAGATCTTGTTTACAATATCAGTTATCAAATAATAGTGTTTGACCAGACAATGTTACAAAAAACGTCAGAAGTTATAGATAGGAAGGTACTGGTTGTTAGTGTGGGGTGAGGCTGTCCAGCCTGACACAGATACTAGTAACCACTGATAGTGATATTGGTCATTAAAACAGATCAATACCATCATTTAGTTGTTCGTAAGACTCAGAATAGGTCATTGTTGAGTTTTACTTTCAAACTCATATGTTAAATAACGTGTCTGCATTATACTACTATTGTTTATTTGGTACAATTTTATCCTTCAAAATAATGTTTTCCTTTTTCAATTTTATTCGGTATTTTACATTTTTTTTTAACTTCCAATGACATAAGTATGGTCATACTGATGTCATATTATTTTGTCATGAAGAGAAACCTCTGACATATGATTGGGTTGATCCACAGGTCACGAGGTGCACCAGAGGTCATCTGGAAGTCACTCCACATTAAAGTTCTGCCCCAATCAGAACTCAAACGTATGTGGCGAGGGGCTGAGGAATTACAAGATATAACAGCTTAGCAATGGCTTGAATTCCCACTGTTTTAACAGCTTAGCAATGGCTTGATGTCCCACTGTTTTAACAGCTTAGCAATGGCTTGATGTCCCTCTGTTTTACTTCCTTTTTATGGATATATTTGGCTATGAATTACTGTATTTAAATGTTTATTCACTTAAAAAACATTTATATAACAAAAGTGAAAAAAACCACTTAATTATACTTTTAAATTATTATACTTTTAAAAACTTTCCATATATGCAGTGAAGAACAAGGCATAATATGATATTACTCATATTTAGTGTTTAATGATCAAAGTTTTGATAAAGGTGTTATAATGTATTTTTTATTTTTTGTTAAGGAAGATCCAAAGAAGATAAAACCAATAATAATTAATTAAAGTAGTACTGTATTTTTTGTATATTTTGTTAAGGAAAATCTACAAAAGATAAAACCAATTGTAATTAATTGAAGTAACAATTATATTTAATCCTTAAATTTTTCTACTGGAAAATACTGGCAAGTTCTACACAGATGAAGTTTTTGCCTTAAAATACAGCAGAAATCTTAACTTAGTTAACATTAAATAATATTTAATTGTAATGATAATTAAATTACTCAGATACTTTAATTAAATTTCATATAGGGTTATCATTATAAGCACATAAAGTAAAATTAATTTTGAAGAACTATCTTTTTTAACTCAGAACCTAAAAATACTTAATCCTAAAATTAATGCTAATTCACCTGTGCAACTGGCCTTTGACACTTTTGCAAAGCCATATTGTCTAGACTATTACAACAACAAGTTTCAGACAATGGTTCAACTCGAATTTATCCACATGTTGTCAGACTATAGGGAATACAAAGTATTGTATAAATTCCATGGGTGGTCAATTCAATCGACCACTTTTTGCCAGTTAATAATCATTTATTTGAACTAATATTTATAAATAATGTGGTAACAGTGTTAAACTTAAGTATAAATATAAAGGCAATTGATGGGTTAACTTGAATTTATCCATATGAATGTTGATAACAGTGAATAGTGTATAAATTTCAGGGTGGTCAATTCCATCAATCAGTATTTACTGGTAATTACGTCGGATTTAACGGTAAATACCACTGGCATGGAAAATGTCTGGCATTTTGCCAACCGTGATTTAAATTAAACCTATAATGTCATCATGATCAAATATATTGTTAATTTAACATAGTGTATATTTAAGAAAATATATATATATATGCTTAGGTTAAGTTAAGGTCCTTTGCTGTGTGGTATATATATATAGAGAGAGAGAGAGAAATATATATATATATATATATATATATATATATCAAATATATTGTTAATTTAACATAGTGTATATTTAAGAAAATATATATATATATATGCTTAGGTTAAGTTAAGGTCCTTTGCTGTGTGGTATATATATAGAGAGAGAGAAATATATATATATATATATATATATATATATATATATATATATATATATATATATATATATATATATATATATATATATATATAATCTGATATTCGGCGCCATATGACCTATCAAGTGTCTGATATATAATTTTATTTATAAAAATTCACTGGAAGGCTGATTTGATCAAATAAGATATTTACCTGGACATAGCAGATTGGGATTTAGGGTGGTTAAGAGGAATCGGAAACAATTCGCCCTTTTCACACTTTGTCTTCACTTAATTGGTCACAGTTCGCTCTAATGAAATGAGGCAGGATTCACGGTTCGTCTTTGTTTGGCAAAAGATGTTCACTCTTCACTCTCTTTCTCTTTAATCTTATTCATGAATGTGAACAACACTTAATCAATACTGTTAAGTAAACTTTGATATATTATAAATCAGCTTGAACGACATTTGAAATAATTTCAAAGAAGGATCACTAATTCTCATAATATAATTTCCAGTATATGAAGATGGAGGAAACATAAATATGATGTGAATGCCGTAGAAATACTTAGATATAAATTAACAAGTATACATCTATGACTTAATTTCTGGATGTAAGATTTAAGGGCGAAGTGTGATTCATAAATTTCTACCAGAAGGCGACATGTTATTGAGCAAAGGTGATGTGTGATTCACTTCTGGGCAAAGTGTGATTAATCAGAGGAGGGTTAAGTGTGAAAAGGGCAAAGTGTTGTAATAGGGTTAAGAGAGGAAAAGCAAATATAAGTCCACTCTGATGTTTGAGCAAAATAGATATTCCGTGTGATGTCATAGGCACTAATAAGACAGTTGAAGGCAGCTATCTTTGAAGACAGAAGCTAATGCAGGCCGAAATTCAGAAATATGTGCTGTATTAAACTCACCACTGTGTCTTTATTTTTCAGTTTATTTTAGTGAATTTTATATCAAATTTAACAGCGTTTATGAAGTATTTTAAACATCAAAACTATATTTTGATAGTGTAAGAGGTAAAAGAAATAGAACCACAGAAGATTCTACACTATTCATTTTGTTTAAGGATAAACCAATAATTTTATTTATTTATGTGTATTAATTGTTTATGCATTTATCAATTTTAAAAATACTGTATTTTAAAAATATGAATTTTAAGAGCCTTCCAATGGTGTATAGCTTTTAATTTTTGGACCACAAATGAAGAAATTACAAGAAAATAAAATTTGCGCGTCTGTACAATTCATCTGAAAATCCCTTGAAGTTGCCTTCAAAGATGGCTGCCAAGATAAGGGATATGCACTGATGTGAAAACAATCTATATAGACATATATAATAATGCACTAAGTACCATAGCTGTAAATAACAACAGGCCCAAGATAGTTGGCCCAGTGAATTGTGGGGGTTTAAGTAAATGAGAGGTTGAACAGTGAATTGTTATTACCGTATGAATTCTTTAGAAGTGTTGATAAATGTAAAGGAGGGTTCTTTAAAATATGTAACCTGGTAAAAGAAATTTTAAATACTGTCCATAAATACATGTGCTTTTTATAATAATTCAATCATTTGGAACATAAAAAGCAATTGTATATATTTTTTTAATTTTCTTATTTTTCATTCAAGTTAAATTATGCTGATAAAAAGCCGATTGAATGCGCATGTCTTGTTAATTGTAATTTAGCATGTGTAAGTACAAAGCTGTAATCCAATTAAGCTGAATGGAACCAGATGTCGTATTTTAATTGTAATTAATTTTGATTGGCCTCCCTACATAAGAAGCCCCCCAAGAGTCCAAGAGCGGCGCCAAATAAATCGAATCAAATAATAAAGTTTAATAAACATATATAATACACATTTCTAATGATACCTGCCTTCATATAAATGCTACCCATTCAAGAAGTACCGGGCTGTGTATCGGCGAATACCAGTGTTAGTGTGTTCCTGAAATATCCGTGCATGAGCAACAGTATACCGTAAAAATAGTCTTTGGGAAAAGCTTTAGTTTAGGTATCATAAAAATAGCCACAGCGCAATTTTAAATTTACCTAACTTGATTTACCGAAAATCCTGCCAAAAAATATTGCCCTAGAAAGTTGAAAAATTTCAGGGTGTATGCTGGAAATAATAAATAGCAATTTACCTTTAGGCATCTGCTTGACGAATTTGAAAACATCACTTTTCTCTACTGCCTCCTTGGCTCTGATAAAACTCTCCTGTGCTGGAAATAGAAAGCCATTTTTCAGACTGTACTCAACCTCCTTTCTCTTCATTTGCATCAGGTTGGCATCCACCCGCGTTTCATCATCATTTAACACAATCTGTCCCCCTACTCTCATATGTTTTTCTGCTGCTATAAAATTCTGTCTCTGGTGAATGTAGTCATTAATAAAGTGTCTATTGTCCAAGTCCTCAGGTATGGTCATACTTGCAACATTGTTCACAGGTAACGTATATGCTATTGTCACACAAATCAGTAAAATGAACACCCGTTCCTGAGCACGCGGTCTTGTAAAATAATATCTCATTATTTTGATTTTAATGACACAATTTAGTTTCTCAGGTCTTTTCGTGTGCTACACAAACATAAAACTGAGGGGCGGTTCTCATTGTTTCATAGTCCACAGCTGATCAGTTACATGTATATAACGTCCTTATGCTGTGTTGTTAACTGAAATTTGATTGGCGTGAAAAGTGTGTGCCACAGAAATTCCAGCCAATCGAAAAGCACGTACTAAACTTATTGACCTACATGCAAAATTTGTAAACACAGCAATTTGACGTGGCATATACGCATAAGTATATTGTAAAAGAAACTGTTCGCTTTTCGAAGCAACATTGTGTTTGAGATTGTAATTAGACATATAAATTTACATATTGTACATTCTCGGTACAAATAGACGGGAAAAGAAATTGGATAATATCAAGAGAGCTTTCAAAGACAGCTCAAAATTGTCGGATAGAACTATTGCGTAAAACTTTCCAGCGTGACTGCAACACTAAGGCCGTTTTAGTTGAATGGAACTTCGTTAAAGACATTGGTTTTAAAGTGTATTTTCGCACGCAGAATAAAGAATGACGAGTGTTTATCAGACCTTGAAGTCTTGTATTGTTAAGGTAAGCTATGCTTTGGTATACTTTGATACTGCAGACCAATTCAGCCAGAGCAAGTTACGTTTGGAACTGATAGAGGTAAAGTAAATCCGGGTGTATCAAAATCCTGTCCCTATCTAGGATCAAACTCGAGACCTTCAGTTCTGTAGGCAGACACTTGACCATGTAGCTAATGGGTTAACCCAACAGCAAGGCTATTGGATGTTGGATGCGCCCAATATGCACAACACTATATTTCTACCCCTTCACTTTTCAGAACTACTAAACTTTCAAGAATGATGCTGCAGGCAACAATCAGAGTCAGTCAAACACTTCTGACACCATTGAAGTAAATCTGGGAGGATAAAAATCCTGTCACTGGGATCGAACCCGGGAGGCAGACACTCAACAAAGTTGCTAAAGAGTAAACCCAACAGCAAGGCTGTTGAAGGTGCCTATATACACTACACTACAGACGGTGTCTCATTTGAAGTTACTGTCAAACATGACAAACTAATCCGGCCACTGGTAGAGACAGCCAGTAAAAGTCAATCAGGCCTTAGGAAATCCGTCAGTCCAGCCACACTTGTATAATATAACTTGTATATTAACGATTCGCCACAATAACGATTCGCCACATAATGATTCGCCACAGATGAATAACGATTCGCCACAGTAGTGAAAATGATTTACAACAGGTGTGATATATGTATTATGTGTAATATGAAGGCTGTTGAGGATGTGTACCACTTTTTACTAGTATGTCCTAAATACCAAGAATTAAGTAGAAAGTTTATTAAAAGATATTATTGTTGCTTTCCTACAAAAAATAAATTTATATTGCTTATGTCTTCAACAAATAAAATGTTATATTAAGCATAGGAAAATATTTATATTATGCAATTATAAATGAGGCAATAATAGTCCACCTAGGTTCTTCTGTTAATCATATCAATTATAGTATTAAGCTGTCAGAGAAACTCATTAATTTTTCCATGCTGATCACTGTACCATTTTATTTTGTTATTGTATGATGGCTCTATGTATGTGTTTGTACATTATGCCAATAAATTTATGTTATGTTATGTTATTATATTGATACGGAAAGTACTTCGCTCAAATTTGTTTGTTTACAACATTAGTTTCTAATTAAAGGAATTCTTTGGGATTAATTAACAGGAATCAGCCCCTTAATTGACAAGTGCAAACATAACAAATGTTTAACGATGATAACTCTTCCTTAGAAAGATGCCGACATGTTGAAAAAGTGTAAATAACTTTCTTGATTGGGAAAACAGCAGTACATGTAGTTCATTTACATTTCGATGACATTTTTAATTAAAAATCATAAATATTCTCAATATTATTCATCTGTGGCGAATCGTAAAATAAGTGTGGCGAATCGTTATGTGGCGAATCGTCATTGTGGCGAATCGTTACTAATTCGTATAGCCTATTGTGTTTGCTATAGTTATGATTTTTTTTTTATGTCATTGTTGTTGTTATATTATACTACTATTATTTTTAGCTTTTTTTGCTTTTGATACTTTTAGCATTGTTGATGTATCTTTTAAAATTTGTTGTTTTTGTTTATAATCGAAATCAGATTTTAACATGAAGAAAATTAGGTTTGTTTTTGTGATTGTTGTTTGTGTTTGATGTTGTATTAGGAAATTATGGGATTTTAGTTTACACTAGTTTCATTGAAATAAAGACACACCAAATAAAATTAAGAAAAAATAACATATTTATTCAATAAATAAATTTATACATTGTTTTTTTACAGTAGTTGGCACCGATTGAGGCGTTGAGTGGTTTTACTCAGCTGTCTCTGCTTGTGTCTCACTGTAGGATTGGTCTGTAAAGGCATGATAATTTCTTAAAATGTCCTGCGGCCATCAGATCATTTGCCCTGTAACTGATATTGAGAACATACTTGAATGTTTCAATAATTCATATAATTATTATGTCAGACACTAGATACTTATTTATATGCGCATTCTTAAGATGGCATTGTTTGTGTTGTAAGTACTTAATAACACCTACATAGAAATAAGGCTATTATTGGTTCTGTGTTCACATATGTAAATTGTATGTAAGAACCTGGTTAAAACATGTTATAAAGTAAATGTAATCTACCAAATTTTTTGTATAATACTCTACCAGCCTGTCCCACTAGCAGCAAAGATCTGTCCCTGTATGCTTTAAACTGCAGGCTTATTCCGCTACTATCTGTTGCCATGTGCCGACTTTCTTGGTCTCCCGCAGGGAGGTCGACAGAACGGAAGACATTTTATTCAGACTTGTGCAAAATATACATAGTCTACTTACCAACTTAGTCTAATACAAGATATTTAATCATATACAAAATATTGGTATAAACACATACATAAACTAACAAAACGTTTCTGAAGATTGATAGAATAATCAATATTTAATACTAATATAGATTTTTGACCACCGTTATGCTATCACCTAAGCTAGACCTATACAAAGCTAATACACCACCACTTGCTCTTCTAGTGCTCTGATATAGAAAACTATGGTAAAAATTGCAAGATGTATAGATAGTTTCCATGTGATGTCATCGACACTGATAAGACAGTTAAGGCAGCCATATTTGTGGGCAGAAGCTAATGCAGGCCGAAATCGGGAAATATGTGCTGTATTAAACTCACCACTGTGTTTTTATTTTTCAGTCTATTTTACTGAATTTTATATCAAATTTAACAGCTTTTATAAAGTATTTTAAATATAAAAACTATATATTTGGATAGTTAAAAAGGTTAAAGAAATTCAACCGAAAATGATACACTGTTCATTTTGTTTTAAGTATGAGCCAATAGTTTTATTTATTTCTGTGTATTAATTCTGTGTGCATTTATCAATTGTAAAAATATTGTATTCTAAAAATATGAACTTCAAGAGCTTTCCAATGGTGTATAGCTTTTAATTTTCAGGCCACAAATGAAGAAATTACAAGAAAAAAAAATTTACCCTTCTATACAATTCTTATGAATATCCCTTTAAGTTACCATCAAAGATGGCTGCCAAAATAAGGGATTTTCACTGATGTGGAAACTATCTATAACTACATAAATCAAAACCACTGCTTGCTGAGTTCTTAAAGGAAAACAGTATTATGTTTACGTATTGTGTTTTATCTATCATCAGTCCAATGACATTTGAATTTTCAACCAACGGCTGAAAAATGTTTAAGAATGTTTTATTTGATTTTTTTGTTATTTTTAACGAGATCTGCAGAATGTAGGTTATTCTTTGATTAATACATTGTAGAAAACATTAGAGGCACCTGTTTTGCACAGTATTCACTCCAGACAAACGCATGAATTGATGACTGGACCTGATAACGCAATCAGTAGAGCATCAGCTCTGATACAGGAGGTCCTGGGTTCGATCCCTGGTTGCGTCATACCAAAGTCGTTAAAAATGGTAATGATATAGCTCCCTTGCTTACACTCAAGCAAATTTAAGGGTAGTACCACGACTGGTTGGCTCGGTGTCAGGATAATGTGACTGGGTTTGGTATCATGCCAGGTGTTCATGGCATGCTATACACAGTGAAGGCAGCACTATATCTGCTTGAAGTGGACACCATATCCAGATAACTGAAATACTGTTGGTGGAATGATAAACCCACACATACAAAACATGAATTGATAGCAGCATGGTGATGGAGGGTCTCATAATCTGGAATACAAAATTGTTAAAATATTATATAACTAAAACAATACATAATTTAAACAAACAATATTTAAAAAGTAGTAGAAACCTACTTTAAATTCAACTATTAAAGGGCAAGTGTGACGGTGATACAATACTCTAACCTTGAATGTTCTGTCAGTGTCCCAGAGACGGGACTGACAGAAGATTTCAAACTGCTCTTCTGTTTTGTTTTTATTTTGGGTGTTATACCTTCAAATGATCAACCAATGTCGATGTGACAATAGTTGACCTGTGAAAACCAGAATTTGTGCCATTATGTAATGATGCAACAAACAACAACAGGGAAATGTACTGTTAATGAACTACTTAAGTGTGCACAATAATAATTGAGCAGCAGATCAGTGTAAAAACAAACAACTGTTGCAGTTTACAATGGAAATGAAAGAAAGACAATATAAAAACTCATGTTCCTTTTTTTTTTATTATTATATGTTAACCATTTATTCAAAAAACAAAATTGAAAACAATAAATTAGGACATATAATGTAGAAAATGCAAACCTAATCAAAAGTTTATTCATCAAAATTAGACAATAATACTAGCAGCAAAACAGAATGGAACAAATTACTCATTAAAAATGCAAAAAAGATGTTTAGCCTTACAAAAAACACACACTTAGAAATAATAATATGTGGTTGGTTTGACTTTTTTGTGGCTGGATTGACTTATTTTGTGGGTGCGTTATACCATGGCCAGTTTTTTGTGTGGCCAGAGTGACCAGCACCCTCTTTTATTGGCTAGTGAACGAAGTTTTATGGCATTACTTTTGTTGGAGTTCAGATGTTGACAAATATGATTTGTAGCTAAGTGAAAGGAATAGAATTTTAACAATCGCTAAAAAAATTGAGTCTCCCCTGGGATTTGACCAAATCCATTAGACTCACAGACATCCCCAATACTAGCAGGTCGCTCTACCAGCAGAGCTATAGTGGCTTTGCAAACAAAATACCAGTGAAACAGCTACAGAATGCCTGAGTATTGTCTTACTTCGAAATGTGGGTCTTTCTGATGGGCTGAACAATTTCCTTTCTATTGTCAATGTTGTTTTATAGACCAGAAGGTTTATAAACTCAGGTTGCTTAACTAAATTGTTACAAAATGTTGATTACAAACTTCAAAAAAGAACCCCAAATAACAACCAATCGAATTGTTAGTTTGTGTTGACATTGATAAGTTTCTTTTACAGACACCAGTTTCAGAGCAGGTGGAGGTTGTGACAACTGATACACAGTCTGCTCTAGTGGAGGATGCTGAACAAGTCAAAGAACACGACAGTGAGGACTTCACATCGAATAAGAAAACTGATGAGCAGTCAGGTACATTTTAAGCACATTACAAGATAAATATTCCCGCCAACACTGCCAGATTAAGTTAAACAAAATCTTCAAAATGAAAAATAGTTCCCTTGTTCATGCTGAGGCATGTATGGAAAGCCCTATGACAGGTCCCATGTCACCGAAGACTTCAAAATGAAAAATACTTTCCTTGTTCATGATTGTTTGAGGGTTGTTTTTAACAGTTAACACAATTTTGTTGATTTCTGCCAAATTATCTTAATAACAATTTGGATCAGGGGCAACTTTCCCTGCCTCTGACTGCATAGCCTCTCAGAGTGTGGGTTTGAGTCCCATTTGGTGCGAAGGACTTATTGTGAGAAGGTCTTCCAGCTGACTTGCAGTGCACCGGTGGTTCTACCCAGACATGTGTCTGGGGTCTTCCTCCACCAAAAAAAAGCTGGATGTTGCTATAATGATCATAAATAGTCGCTGCAATGTATTTACTAAAACAGAACAAAACAAAGACTTACAAACTTATATTGTGTTTTGTCCAATAGATAAATATACCAGTACATGAATATTTCTATTTTGGTCACTAATCTCACAATGTGATGATGCATGTTTGGGCGGTTTCAAATCAATTTGTAGCACAATTATAATTTTTTTGCACTTAGTGCAGAATAATGCAGGCAGTCTTAAGTTTCTAACTTGGTATAAAAAAGCAGAAAATCATTTATCAAACAACTACAATCATACATGTGAACTTTTTCTGAGGTCAAAGTGGGAGACTTTCACTTGCAGTGGGAGATTTGTTATTTTCATATAAACAAGGAAGGAAGTTATCTGTTTCCAAGTAGGGAGATTTCTGAAAATGTGTAAAACACTGCCCATTTTTCAAATAATTTTTTGACTTAAAAGAGTGAGTCTCCCTTCAGAAAGCGGGAGAGCTCAAATGTATGTACAATAGTATAATGTAACAGCATGTGCTAAATGACATGTCTGTGGCCAGTTTGTAATAAAGAGCTTCATTAAATCTTATAGGATATGTGAGGTTCTGAAAGTTTGACTGTCAGCAGAATCTATGTCTGCCACAAGAAATTCATTGTAATTCTTTCATAATTAAATTAATGTTTTGTTATGTTTGTAATTACATTGCAGTTGCACCATTATGGCCTCTGTCCAGATAGAAGGAGTCAATCTGTTGTAATGAAAAACACACCAGTATTCATAATATTCTCAACCAAACCCTATATCCTATTATCTATTGCCCTGGTCATAATAGCATTATTTAACCATAAATGTATCCCCCCCTCCCTCACCAGGTTATGAACTTTATTTCCCTAAACTAGGATTCAAACCCACATGGTGATGTTGGACAATGGATTGGAAGAGCTTAGGTTAATCAACCCTTCTCCCACCCCCATCCAGCTGGGAACTTGCTCTATCCAGGAAGTGTGCTTTTGAAAGAACTTGTTTCCAATTCAGCTATAAACAAAAAGCATCCAACAATGCCCATGCCTTGAGGAGTAAGAGCTAAAAGTCAATGACTCTGTCCACTAAGGAGGGGTTAAAAGTTGGCAAAAATGACTACTCACTTAAAGTTTCCTATTTTATTTTGTATAAGTCTGCATTTCAACATTGTTTTTAGCCAACAAATGTTGTTGTTTTTTTTTCCAGAAAACAAGCCTGCAGCGGGTTTTATCTGGCGTGTCTCAAGTGGTGTTGGCTCAGGACTTTATAATGTGACCACAGGGGCAGTTGGATATGGCGTAGGTAGCGTCAAATGGGTCGCTGGAAAAAGTTACGATGTTGGTGCCACCGTAGTTAGTCATGTGAAAATTCCTCAAGTGCCTTTATTGACAAAAAAGAAAGACAAGAAAGAATAATACAGAATAGTGCACTGTAATGCCAATATTTAGAAGCAATAATAATATGGGAAATTTTCAGGGCTCCAGATTAAAGAGAATAAGTTCAGTTTTGTGTTTCAATATTTTTTAAGCTATATTTTATATATCAAGTATTAAAAAAATTAAATGTCAATTTAGCATATCAATTTCATAATTCTCCAATGAAATGTATTGTGTAAGTGCTTATTGAAATTCCCTCACTGAGACAATTTTTATGAGTACATGTACCTGCAATATAGGGTTCAAAGGAGGTATCCAGCAGTTTGGAGCAGAATCTTAAATAAATATAGACATAAATGTTACCCTCAAAGATTCTGTGAAAAGCTGTTTATTGATGTTCTACATTCATTTGAAAAGGGTAGCATAACACCTCACTTGTCAGTATTGAACAGTTACCTGTTTTAAAAAGAAAATCATGTGATCACATACTTATACGATTATTATATCATTATCTGGTCAATCTGCTCTGATATCAGTATCTATTTTTAGCCAAAACTCCCAACATCCTTATATGCAGATTTGGAAGGAATAAACATTTAAGTGATTATTCAATATTTGTACTGTGTAACAATTTGAGAGAGTGTTTAAATCATCTTTTTTAAAACTAAAGCATGAGCTTATGCAGAAATTCAAATAAAAATTCCCCCTCAAACAGGGATAATGTTTTTTATTTTTTATTTTATTGATATAGGCAAACTGTCACATACCACCTTTATGGAGAAATAGCAGTGTTAGCATAGGAATTCTCATCTTAAACTGGAGTTCTGATTGTATGTATAGTTTTAGGGATCTTGGAGTTCTACATCTTCGTGATCATCATTTATCCAAATGTAAATGCATCATGAATAGCTTTTTCCACTGTTCATATAAGTTCATTTCTATGTTATGTGATTCAGTGATATTAAGAAAACAATAAACAAGTGGTTACAAGCCTGTGATTATGACTACAATTGGTACTCAGCAGCATATGACAGGTTATTGGTTAGGATGAAATTTTAAACTAAAGAGAGCCAGGGTCCCTAAATATGCACCATTGCCAAAGAAGGTCTACATTGTACTTGTTTTCAGTTATACTATACTCTGTTTTGTTTTTGTTGAAATGTTACTGCTGTGACAATGTTTATTGCTGTGCTTAATGAAATGTTTTTGTTTTTATAATCTGCTTTAAGGAAAGGCAAGCTCCAGGAATAGAGAGTCAATCTGTTTGATAGCAAACACATGTATTTTAACTTTTTGAACTCAAACCCTTTACTCCTATTTTTTTTCACAGTAGTTATAAAAACCAGCTCGGAGCACTGAGAAGTAGAAATGAGGGCTAAAAGGTGGAACATACATGTTGACCCATGTATCTGAAGTTCTCACATTATCATCATGAATATCTATTTATAGACTATTTTCCAGTTACTGGGTTGGACATTTCTTAACACTTTAATTCCTAGTCCATTAAATTTAGGTGAAGAATAGCTAAATGGTTTAGTATTTCTGTCTAAGGACCAGGTACAATCCGGTCATCCCAGACTTTTCTGACCCAGATGACTTGGTGTGTACTTCTATTTTTTCTAAAAAAAATTTTTTTTCTGAAATGTTCATTTTTGCCAATTAAATAATGTAACTGGCCCAAGTTGGTAACATCTGCATGTATATATGAATATCAAAAAGGACAAGATTGGTAATAGTGACTTGGTCACAGCTGTGCACAGGTACACAATGTATTCCACTGCACTTTATATGTAACAATGAGCATATTGTTTATGACTGACATATACACATTATGTATATACATATGTGTCTCAATGCACAGTTTCAGAGATATATTAGGTTTTCCAGCTTGAGAACAGTTGGAAAACATTAAACACTTCAGATTTTTTAACAGTCTTTTGAAGGACAGCATGTTCTCTTAATACCAAGTTATCAGAGGTCAAATTTTTATTTATTTCTTTCAAAAGTAAAAGTTGGATGAAGCTCTATGAAAAATGGAAATTACTGACTTTGACCACATGTGACCCATTTGTTTTAAATACTTCTATACAGTGCAAAAGTTAGTTGACTATTTCATTGAATATTCATATATATATATATCCCTTAAACAGTACGTTGAGGGGTTGCTGTCTCTGTTGTTGTTTTCGGTGGAGGGATGGTTGGGGGATGCTGGTGGTTGTAAGCATATGATGATGTACATGAGTACAAATCTGAATAAAAAATATGTTCTGTTCTGTTGTAAGCATAAATGTTACTTAGCTGAGAAACTGTCCACTTTGTGCAATATGCAATAACTTGATAAATTGCAAAGCTTGATTGGACATTGTGAGTAATTCCTGTTTTCCAATGAACAACTTCTAGTCAACTTATCATTGGATTTAACTCATATTTGGTATCTGTGTTTTTCATAGCAAAATGCTCATCAATTTCTGTTACGGTCCAATTTTTTGAGGTATAACCTATTCTATGATATTTTATATTTTAATTGCACAGGCATCCATGTCATATGAACTATTTCCAGTAGTATTCATTATGACAAATAACTGATTTAACATTTAAAGTAAAAAAGAAGCAGGTTCATTAAAAGAAATAGTTTTACAATGCAATAAGTCCTTAAATATATTTTGTTAGTTATCTTCTACTCACTGATATTGTTATATTTTGTATAGGAATTTATTTTATATGAAACATGAAAATTGATTACTGTCTTCAGTATTTTGTAATAGAATATAGATTGAAAGAAATTGGTGCTACATGTTTCCATATCAGTAGATCTTCATATAAACATCTGCTAGTTGTATGTTCATAAATAACACAGAATTTATAATAATGCATATTATTAGGTAAAATTTGGGGCAGATGACTTGGCAACAAATTCCTGCTTATTCCCTTATTGAGGGGACATTACCCTTAATTTGTCTAATTAAAGGTGTTTTTGCCTTTCTGTGTAGATAGTTGATATATGCATTCGTTGTAAAAAGGTCTACAATTTTTTCCAGTTGAAGTTATAAATCTTAAAGCTTAAGTCTGAGTTCATCCCCAAGCATCTGACTGTCAGTTTAGAATGACATTTTGAAATCTGATTCTTAGAAATGAGCTGGAAACTTGAGCATGTTTTTCCCATGTCTTCAGTTGCCAGTTTCTATTTGAGGTGGGTTGATATGAATCAATGCTCCTTGTCTGGGGTTGAAAATAACCACAGCGTGCCAATTTCAATTAGTACCCAGGATTTATTAATTGATCCATAATACTGTATTTGTCCCTAATTTAGAAATCCATTTTGTATCCAAGTAAATACCATTTTGAATCATAAGATCATGTTTTCACACCCTATGCCTGGACCCATATTCTTCAACCTTTCTTGACTCCTTTCCAAATCTTAACTTAAATTTCCTTGATATACTAACAAACTAAAGGCATTCTTTGCCTTTTGAAATTTAATTCTCAATTTAAATTCAGTTTAAGCAGCATGTAATATTCCATACGTAAATCATGAAATGAATTGAAGATAATGTGTCCTTTTAATTATATGGCTTGAGCTATTCAAACTTGGACAATACAGGCCCAGGCTGCTCCTGGACAATGTCTAGCTGTGTTAAGGTATTTGTGTGCAGTGGTCAGATATGCACAATATAAAGATATTTACAATTGATTTCTATTTGCCACCCAATTTTTGCTTTCATGTGGATAAAAGTGTTATGCTTGATCTGTTTTAACTGTCTTGATTATGTTGTGTGTGGTTTTTTTTTGTTTAGTACTTAGAGATAAGTGTTTTCTTAAAACTTGATTTTTCATAATTATATGTATTTATGAAATATAATAGTCCATTATTTCAATGCATACATAGACTAGATCTTCATAAATGCTATTTTAATGTTATTGTTGAAAACTGTACCATGACACAACTTGCCATCAAACTCAGAATAGAATAGTGTTGTTTTCTTATTTTTGTTTTCTATTAAATACTTGTTTTGTCGACACATTATATTTATGCATATGTAGAAGTAGATTTGGGTAAGGACCTGTATAAAATACTTTTAAACATTGTATGACTTACTAATTCTTTCCTTTAGATGTGACTTGATTTAATTAAACTGCAGACTTGAAAGTGGTTTGAAATAAAACAATTATTGTTTATTAAATGCATTTTATTTAAGATTTTAAGATTAACAAATGTGACCTTTTGACCTTTAATATCATTACATGCTAATTAAGAGTGCTTGTTGTCTTGCTTGCTTGAACAGTTGGTTGATTAAAGAAATCCATGAGCAAGAGATTTATCCCTCCAAGTCACCATATTTGTGTATTTTGATATGTTGCTACTTTGTTCAAATTATAAATGACTATGCATGCACAGCTGAAGAATTTCTGATAGGCCGAGATTAGCTTGGTAAAACATTACATTCTATAGTTCATTACCAAATCTAATAAATGGGGAAATTCATTATTATTATTGTCAAGTTTCTCAAAACATTTTCACATTGAGACAGAATTATTGTCTTATACATGTAATTGAATTTGCATTTGTGTTGTTCCTTATTCAATATGGTTATATTGAGACAAACATTGTATTATTGTGCAAGACATAGTTGTATAAGATATAATAATAATTGTCACATTATTATGTTGTTTCTTAACTCCACATTTGCATTAGATATATAATAATTATTTTCACATTATTATGTGGTTATACAATATAAATGCAGATAATTTGAAATACTGTTGGAGGGAAGGTAAACCCAACAACCAATATAAATGCCAGAAATATTTTTGTCTCAAGATGACATTTATTTTAAATAAACAACATAATAATATAATAATAAGCTGCAAGGCGGCTTTGAAAATATGATTTAATAATAAAATAGTGTAATGGGTATTAGCAAAATAAATGACAAAGAGATCTTAAGGAATGAATATCATAAATACATTGCCTTTTTTGAAAATCTGCTGCTTACTTGCTTTAATTTTGATCTAAGATAATTTGTTAAAACTTCATTGTGAATTGCAAAGCCATGTGACGAATGTAGTACATAAATATAAAATTGTTTATTTGGAAAAAAGTTGTTGTTTTATTAAACTTCTGTAAGTTCCTCCTACCATTCTTGGAACACAGACTGACACATAAAACAGGATCACATCTCATTGCTGTCAATATTTTTATGTCAGCCAATGACTTTGTTCATGATGGAGTTGGGAATTCAAAATAAGTTGTTTTTTTAAAAATGTACAAGGAATGTACAAATATACAGGTGAGACCTGTTTATAGAATTATTACTGTGCAGTTTAGTATCTATCATTTATCATGTATGAAAATAGTGTCTTTCTTTAATTATTGTGCTTTTTTGTCATGATGCTATGTTCATGTCCATGTACTTTATGTGTGTTTTGCATGGAATTGCAATTATCTAAGAAAGGCGACAATATCACTTAAGTTAATAGTTGATTGTGTTCTTTGCATTTACCTAAATGGTTAGAACATTGTATTCTTCTTTTGGAAGTACGGACGCTATTTTCTTCTACACCCGGCTAGCAATCCTGTTGATACGCGTGCTAAAATGTGAAAACTGCTTAAAAAAAACAAGGGCTGATAATGATTCAAGCGCAGTTATATAGTTTTTATTATGAACATAATCTAGAAATATTTGTATGGACAAAACAATAATGTGTCATAAACATCTACAAAATAAAAACACGCCAAATCTCAATTTAATACTGATTCGGTTAAAGTAAAAACAAACAAAAAACATTTACATTTATTGACAAACATTTAAACTGAATGCAACATTTCGTGTGTCTAGAACAATTGCGGAAAGATAAATTGCTGCTGTATTAAATGAGAGTTTTTAATATCCATACATTGTGCGTGACATTAACATTCGCTGCTAAATGGGCCGGTGCCACAATAATGAAGTGAGGTGCGGTATCAATTGGACCTGGGCTCATGGCACGCTAAGTATTATTTTGTATCATCTAAACATTATCACAAAGAGTAATGTGAAAATGAGACATAGTTCTTAGCAAAGTAACTGATAAGGGCAATGCAAAAGATACAAATATATAAACAAGAAACAAATAATACCTATGATCTGACAGCCTCACTTAAACCTAATATTTTTCAGAAATTCGAACTCCTCGGGTAATTCCGTCAAGTTCCTAATCGGACCATATCGCCATAATTGGCTTATTTCGTCAACTATCCGTGTTTTCTCTGAGGCGATTGGTATGGTCCCGATGAAGGATGGAATTAATTTAATTGTATTATTTTCATATTGAGACAGAGTTATTGTCTCATAATCGAATCTGCATTTGTGTTGTTTCTTATACAATATGACTATATTGAGACAAAGATGGTATTTTTGTGCAATAGGTAAATAAGAAAAGGTCCTATAAAAATTTCACAGATTTTTAAATTTTATCTACCAATAGACAAAGGCAAACAAGGTAAATGCAAATGTTACAAAAACACAGAGACGAGACATAACACACATAAAGAAAAACCACCAGTTACCGCATTGGAACGGTCAATCGGCAAAAGGGCCAACTGGGGTGGTTAAACCTGGTTTGTGGAGCGCTCCAACCTCGCACTTCCTGAAGGTTTTTCTAGCAAACAAACAGTGTAAATAACAACATCCCGTCAAAGTGAAACAACTAACAGTAAGCACCTGCAAGACATAATTGTATAAGATATAATAATAATTGTCACACTATTATTTTGTTTCTTAACACCACATTTGCATTAGATATATAATAATAATTGTCACATTATTATGTGTATATATAATATAAATGCAGATAATTTGAAATACTGTTGGAGGGACGATAAACCCAACAACCAATATAAATGCCAGAAATATTTTTGTCTCAAGATGACATTTATTTTGAGTAACCACATTATAATGTGACAATAATTACGAGACACAAATATTTCTGTCCTACAATATGCTTACTTCATTGTAATTTAAAAATATTGTCCCATTGAGACAATCATTGTTGGCTGGCTGTAAGGTGGCTATGAAAATATGATATTATAATAAAATAGTGTAATAGGTACTGGCAAAATAAATGACAAAGAGATCTTAACGATTGAATATCATAAATACATTGCCTTTTTTAAAAATCTGCTGCCAACTTGCTTTAATTTTTATCGAAGGTAATTTGTTTAAATTTTATTTTGAATTGCAAAGCCATGTGATGAATTACATGTAAGTTCAAAAATATAAAATTGTTTATTTGAAGAAAAAAAGTTGTTGTTTTATTAAACTTCTGTAAGTTCCTCCTACCATACTTGGAACACAGACTGACACATAAAACAGAATCACATCTCGTTGTTGTCAATATTTTCATGTCAGCCAATGACTTTTCATGGTGGAGTCGGGCATTCAAAATAAGTTTTTAAAGAATGTACAAGGAATGTACAAATAAAAAGGTGAGACCTGTTTATAGAATTGTTATTGTGCAGTTTAGTATGTATCATTTATCATGAATAAAAAATAGTGTCTTTCTTTTAATTATTGTGCTTTTTTGTCATGATGCTATGTTCATGTCCATGTACTTTATGTATAATTTGCATGGAATTGCAATTATCTAAAAAAGGCGACAATATCACTTAAGTTAATAGTTGATTGTGTTCTTTGCATTTACCTAAAAGGTTAGAACATTGTATTTTTCTTTTGGAATTGATGATCATTTTATCCCTTTGTTATGTTTTCAATGTGTGAGTTAATGTTTATAACTATGGCATGTGCTTGAATGTCTCTATTTCGGAAATATGTTTTGGGTAAAGTCATTTTTAATTTGCTCTTATTTACACTTAATTCTTGGCATTTTTTGGTTGAATTGCCATCGCATTTGATCATTTCTCATAAGATGATAATAACATTACATCCAAACTGTTAATTTGGTTTATTTTACATTATTTTGCCCAAAGACAATGTAAACTGCATTTTTATTAGATGTTTGGTAGAAAGGTCATGTGTTCAACAAGATATGCAATAAATTTGCCTGTTTGTTAATCTGATATCTGTTTAGAATCAACGAATACTGCGAAAATGCTAATAAAATCTAACAATTCATATTTATTGTCTTCTTTTGTTTCATTTATTCCTTCTTCTCGTTTAACAAGGAACATCTATTCAAATATTCAAATAACATTGTTTTATGTCATGTGGATGAACATGTCTGCCAATATACTGTAGTTTCTGTAGAAATATAAGGATTCAATTTTATCTTCTGTCTTGAGAATGTTTAAGACTGTTACCTGCACAATACAATATTGTGAAATAAGGTTAGAATGATTAAAAAAAATTAAAAAACATTATAAAATAAATAATAAATATGTGAATATATCTTATACAAGGTCAGTCTTCACGTTAGAGGACCATGCTACAAGGTTAGAAATGGAATACTCCCAGAAATCTGCGATTTCCTGTTTTCGACAGCTGCGCTATCGTCCCCATAAAAATACATTCCATAAAAGGCATCGCTCTCCAGAGCGGCGCCAACAACATTCCACCATAGTTGTATGTGTATATGACTGGTGTGGTTTGTCTTGTTTGTCACCTCCATCTTTGGTAGAGTCGGATATCTTGTACACGATATAAATATGCATATGGACGTAGCTCGTCTGGTTAAGTTTGTCCGGTACCTTTAAATTAAACAAATCTTGTCTTGCCTGTCTTTTGTATCTGCGTTCTAGTGGGAGTAAGATTTTAAATAATGGGGGACGAATGCGAACACCTCGGATAATTCATAAATCACCGCTTTAATTTCGTCTTCAATTTAAATTGTGTGGAACATTTTTACATTTGTACCTACATCGGTGCTCCGAAACATTACCTACGCTTTAGCCATGTGCTTTTCCAAAAGGACGGGGTTTTCTACATAACGTAACATAACCGTTGTGGGGAGAATACTAAATGTATATTAAAACACCTGTTTAGCACAAAGACAAATAGCACTTTCTTCAATTTAAACGCGTTGCCAGGTTATTTGACTAGTTCAGGCATACGTACGCTATTTTCTTTTACACCCGGCTATCAATCATGTTGATACGCGTGCTAAAATGTGACAACTGCTTAAGTAATACAAGGGCTTATAATGATTCAAGCACAATTATATAGTTTTTATTATGAACAGCATCTAGAAAGATGTGTATGGACAAAACAATAAATGTGTCATAAACATCTACTAAATAAAAACGCCAAATCTCACTTAATTTAATACTGATTCGGTAAAATTAAAAAAAAAAAAAACAACAACGTTTACATTTATTGACATTTAAACTGAATGCAACATTTCGTGTGTCTAGAACAATTGCGGAAAGATTTATACAGGTAAAAACGCTGCTGTACTTATTAAGAGTTTTTAATATTCATACATTGTGCGTGACATTAACATTCGGTGCTAAATGGGCCGGTACCAGAATAATGAAGTGAGGAGCGGTATCAATTGGACCTTGGATCATGGCACGCTAAGTATTATTTTGTATAATTTAGTATGTATAATTTATCATAAATAAAAAATAGTGTCTTCCTTTTAATTATTGTGCTTTTTTGTCATGATGCTATGTTCATGTCCATGTACTTTATGTATAATTTACATGGAATTGCAATTATCTAAAAATGGTGACAATATCACTTAAGTTGATAGTTGATTGTGTTCTTTGCAGTTACCTAAATGGTTAGAACATTGTATTTTTCTTTTGGAATTGATGATCATTTTATCCCTTTGTTATGTTTTCAATGTGTGAGTTAATGTTTATAACTATGTCATGTGCTTGAATGTCTCTATTTCGGAAATATGTTTTGGGTAAAGTCATTTTTAATTTGCTCTTATTTACACTTAATTCTTGGCATTTTTTGGTTGAATTGCCATCGCATTTGATCATTTATCATAAGATGATAATAACATTACATCCAAACTGTTAATTTGTTGTTGTTTTTTACATTATTTTCCCCAAAGACAATGTAAACTGCATTTTGATTAGATGTTTGGCATTGCATGGGTAGAAAGGTCATGTGTTCAACAAGATATGCAATAAATTTGCCTGTTTGTTAATCTGATATCTGTTTAGAATCAACGAATACTGCGAAAATGCTAATAAAATCTAACAATTCATATTTATTGTCTTCTTTTGTTTCATTTATTTCTTTTTCTCGTTTAACAAGGAACATCTATTCAAATATTCAAATAACATTGTTTTATGTCATGTGGATAAACATGTTTGCCAATATACTGTAGTTTCTGTAGAAATATAAGGATTCAATTTTATCTTCTGTCTTGAGAATGTTTACGACTGCTACCAGCACAATACAATATTGTGAAATAAGGTTATAATGATTTAACAATTTGAAAAATATTATAAAATAAATAATAAATATGTGAATATATCTTATACAAGGTCAATCTCCACGTTGGAGGACCATGCTACAAGGTTAGAAATGGAATACTCCCAGAACAGCTGCGATTTCCTGTTTTCGACAGCTACACTATCGTCCCCATAAAAATGCATTCCATAAGAGGCATTGCTCTCCAGAGCGGCGCCAACAACATTCCACCATAGTTGTATGTGTATATGACTGGCGTGGTATGTCTTGTTTGTCACCTTCGTCTTTGTTAGTGTCGGATACCTTGTACACGATATATTCGTGCATATGGACGTAGTTTGTCTGGTCAAGTTTTTCCGTTACCTTTAAATTAAACAATCTTATCTTGCCTGTTTCTGTAGCTGCGTTCTAGTGGGAGTGAGTGGGAGTGAGATTTTAAATAATGGGGGACGATTCGGAACACTTCGGAAAATTCATAAATCACCGCTTTAATTTCGTTTTCAATTTAAATTGTGTGAAACATTTTTACATTTGTACCAACATCGGTGCGCCCAAGCCTTACCTTCGCTTTAGCCATGTGCTTTTTCTAAGGGACGGGGGTTTCTGCATAACGATACATAACCTGGCTATCAATCATGTTGATACGCGTGCTAAAATGTGAAAACTGCTTAAGTAATGCAAGGGCTAATAATGATTCAAGTGCAATTAATGAGATAAACTTACCAAACTTGATCAAGTGCCGAAAAAGTGAAAACTGATTAAAATGATACAAGTGCTACGGATGAAACAAAAGATAATAATGATAATAGTGCTAAAATGGGACAGGTAATTGTTATTCATCTTACAAGTGTTAAAATGTGACAACAGATAAAATACACATAGTGCTTACAATGGGACAACTGCTAGTTTCGATACAAGTGCTAAACTGGGGAAAACAATATAAGTGATGACGCTAATTAGTTTGTTTGTAGATTTTAAGATTCTGGCAATCCTCAATATGTGTTGACCATGTAAATAAAACTTCGACAATTATAGTCTCTCCTTATATCGTTAATGTAATAATGATCATGTCTACATGAGCACAAAGAGTAGTTAAATTAACTATTACTTAAGTAGTTGTCAATGAACCTGACATTATAGTTTTATTGAACCTTTACTTTTTTGATCAATACGTATTATTAAGTGTGTATTATTTCTTTGATTTAGGCGCATGGTTTTCTCGCAAAACAGTTTGACTATATTAATACTAGTAAATGTTACATGTTTGATTGAAACTATTTTTGATGACAAATACGTGTACTCACATTCCAACAAACTTTGGACTGAATGTTGTAGGGAAGACGCAATTAAACTACAACCCTCATGATGAAGGGCTTAAAGCAAGCCTATAGATTTTAAGTGCAATATTTTCATTGAAGTCTTATTATTGTATTTACAATGACGGAAACGATGCTTCGTTTCAGTTTACTTTTATCCCTATGAAAGAAAACACAAGACCGAACCGAAAGTCCTTACGTGAGCTTCCCTCTTTAACGAGTATCATAATATTAAATTTAAGGACATTTTTGTTATTGTTATCTATGATCCGACCTTATTGTATGATTTCGGTACAATAAGTAAATAGGAAGTTAAAAACAACAACAAAAATAAGTGATTTCGTTCTTCCGAGACTCCTGATCGGAGGTTCCTGGGTTCGACCTCTAGACCATCCGTGAAGTGTTACTCTCTGGTCGTGATTGTTAACTGCAATTGTCACAGAAAGGGCATTCAGTGTTAAAAGTTCTACCCCAAAAAGTAGATAGTCGAGAGAGATTGACAACATTAACAGTGAATATATCTTATATTTCCACTACTGTATATACATACAGGTTTAAATAACAATTTCAAAATTTATTCTTGTTAAATAATTGGTATTTTAAAGCCAATAAATCCGATTTGCAATTATATAGTTTTTATTATGAACAGCATCTAGAAACATGTGTATGGACAAAACAATAAATGTGTCATAAACATCTACTAAATAAACACACGCCAAATCTCACTTAATTTAATACTGATTCGGTAAAATTAAAAAAAAAACCCACAAAACATTTACATTTATTGACAAACATTAAACTGAATGCAACATTTCGAGTGTCTAGAACAATTGCGGAAAGATTAATACAGGTAAAATCGCTGCTGTACTAATTAAAAGTTTTAATATTCATACAATTGCTGAAAGATAAATAAATTGCTGCTGTATTAAATGAGAGTTTTTAATATTCATACATTGTGCGTGACATTAACATTCGCTGCTAAATGGGCCGGTACCAGAATAATGACGTGAGGAGCGGTATCAATTTGACCTGGGCTCATGGCACGCTAAGTATTATTTTGTATAATCTAAACATTATCACAAAGAGTAATGTGAAAATGAGACATAGTTCTTAGCAAAGTAACAGAAAAGCGCAATGCAAAAGATACAAATATGTAACAAGAAACAAATAATACCTATGATCTGACAACATCACTAAAACCTTATATTTTTCAGAAATTGGAACTCCTCGGGTAATTCCGTCAAGTTCCTAATCGGACCCTATCCGCATAATTGGCTAATTTCGTCAACAATCCGTGTTTTCTCTGAGGCGATCGGTATGGTCCCGATGAAGGTTTGGATTAATTTAATTGTTGTTCTTGTGCTTCATTTTCATAATCGTAATTTCCCACGGTTATTCCTTTCCACGTCACAATTCAGCGAGATCAAATTGCTTCAATTATTACGTAAGGGATCGTTTAAAATACGGCTGCTGATAACAGTTCATAATCTTCGATAAACTGAACAAGGAAATAAAAACGACTCTGTCTATTTAGTTAAAACGCATGTCGCATTAGTATACTTTAAATACGTACGTACTTACTTTAAGCAAGTGCTGCAGATTGGAAGAAATGATATAGAGCCAACCACTTCCTTCAGAGGAAAGAGTCAAGAGTTACAATTTTTTAGTTTCCCGAGGGGAACATTTTTAAATAATTAAACTAATAACGTAACTCTGTTTATAAATACCCCAAAATAATGCCGTATATTTCACAATACAAATATTGTTGAATTACAATAAATATAAAGTAAAAACACTTTGTACCAACTTACAAATCACACACAAAAACACTAAAATATGTTACAATTTAAATAACAACATTTTAAAACAGTTCTAGAAAACAACAAACTTCCTATAGAACTAGAAGCTCAGTTTATATGCTGAAGTATCAACAACTGGGGCACCGAATTGCGTCATCTTCGCATAAGGTTTCGTCATATCTATTCCTGGTTGTGTAAATGTGTAACCTATGGGTCCGGCTTGACGTGTACAGTCTGTACAAGAGTCACTGTTCGACTCACACTGTTGACCATTGTCCTCTCCGTTGCTGGTACCCGTCTGGTTTTCTTCTTCCGGCACAGTGTAAGTGATTGGGATTTGAACATTCTGGCGGTAGCGAGGTTGCTCCCAAGGCCAAGGGGGTCGGTGAAGGGGCTCTGGGTCAGTGTTGTCAACGGCCTCGGACAACCATTCGGGATGTACGACGAAAAAGGATTTAGACTGGAAGGAATTCTGAAAGAGATATGACATTCACCTATTGACAACACAATTCACTCAAAAAACATGCCTTACGTCAGATTCGACATCAATAGCTAGCGAAGATTTACACCGAGTATAAAATTGTACAGTATTAGATGATAAATACAACCGATATGTGTACATAGTATAACTATATATATGCAGAACCAGATATTATTTACAAATACCCATAAACTCGGCCGGTTCTATTTCATAAATTTAAGTATTATAAACACGCGCCTTGTCGATCTAGTTTGAAAAGCATGTTCAAAAGGCTTATGGAACTACGCGGCAAAGTTCGGGAACTTTCGCGGGGGAAAAAATGGGGAAGAGTTCTAAAATTTACCCCGAAAAGACTGTCTTGGTGGTGTATGTCCTTTAAAACTGGTCTAAGGGCCCTGCAACAGAAACAGTAATTTATATTAATCTACAACCACAATATACAACATATTCAACAAATAACATTAGAGCTAATAACAATAGGTCTAATCTGATTTACACGAGTACTAAACCAAATACAATATTTTGCGTAGTCATGTTAATTGTTACACTGAGACTATTCTAATTAATACCAAAAGTATATGATTTGGAGCGGAAATATAATTTATTCTGAAAAATAAACTCATCAATAAGTTAGGAGCTTTACCAATAGCAGTAAATTTATTAAATTGCATCTATAGTAACATAAGTAAATAAGCACGCAGAATGATACAAGAAAGCCCTCAATCTATTTAAAACGACTCCGTCAGAGTTAAGAGTAAGAGAAAACATGTAATTAATCTGCTGAGTCTCTATAGCCAATAAGTCTGCTGTTTAAGGACTGACGTGTACACGTGACGTAGTTTTTCGCATGCGCTCTTCGAAGTTGCACTAGGCTTTTGAACTTAAAAACATTGAACTTAAAAACTGTTTGCCATTCCTAAAGGTGAACGGCTAGGATAAACAATTTGAACTATTCGACGATAAAAAAGTTGCGAAACGACGCTCTTAATTTTCCTAATTTTGAAGACAGTACCCGACAGTACCCGTGCTTATTTATTGATTTGGAAAGAATGAACATTCAGTGTGATTTCTTTTCGCAATTTATACTGTTTAGGTATATATAGGTAGCGTATAAAATCGTCTCAACTTAGTCTGAAGTATAAGTCTATGCAGACATAATGTCTACATTTCCCCAAAACAGTGATAAGTAATATTGTTACAATATTGACAGAGGCAAACTGTCGGATATTACTTTTAAGACAACACAATCTTTAGAAAAACATCGACAAAACATCATGTTTACATATAATCTAGTGACTAGAGATAGTATTTGTATTCTTTATTGAGGTTCAACCAGGCGCGTATTTGGGCCGTTTTTGAAGTTACGCACAAATACAAGGGAAATAACCTTTGTAGTAATATTTTTGAATATATTCGGTTATTTTCTAATGAATAACAGGTAAAATGCGGACATGCGAGGAACTTAACGCTAAATATGAACGACTAAAATCCTGGAGTAGGTTTAATTATTTTAAACCTTTTCAACTTGATTGGTGTGGTAATAAGATTTTATATATGAAACTATAAAAATAAAATATATAATTCCTAACCCGGGTTGGGCATCGACTTTCTTTGTGTTTTTTGAAACTTTTTCGATTTTTCGAACGGAGATTACGCACGTGCTTAAAGTGCAAAATAGCAGAAACGCTCATGTGTTCAACAAAGTTTTGCCTTTTTTATAAATGCATTTTTTCGACCTGTGACCAAGTGGCTACGAAAGTTCCATATTTGTTTAACAAACTCCTGACATGGTAGGCCTACATTAGGCCAGAATTAAGGAAGATATATCTACGCTTAACCTTTTTGTTTATAAACTATATAACATATTTATGACCTAAAACTTAACTTGAGTATAAAATCATTGTAAAAGCCCTTAAGCCCTTACGAAGTGAGCAAGTATTATAACACAAACAGTTGACTATGAATATTTGCCTGATTGACTTTAGACAACCACTACACACAATAACCTATCACTTGATTACTTAATACATCGTCAGAAAACGGGGCGCTACCTTTAAAGCGATTACACCAATACACAGATTGATGGTATAAAGAAGTGCATGTATGGCCACTTTCATCTTTTCTTATCAACAGACATGCCATACAAATCATACACGCCCACAAACAACATTAATTGATTTATTTTGTACATCCATTTATGGAAAACGTTGCACGTTACCTGATAAATTGGTCGATGTGTTTGTTTGCTTATCGCACATGCGTTTTGACGTACATACGTTATCTCTGCGTACTCAGATTAAAGTCGGACTTCTCGTGTAGTTCACGAATGCGGATTGCGTTGAATCCAGACATACAATCGAACAAGTGATTCAGAAATGGTTTATTTGAATACGAAACGATTCGCTGACCAAACATAAAAAGGTTTAACTAATTCTGCTTGGTTAATGTCCAATTAGATTCTTATTGAAATGGGGTGTGGGCATGCAAGACAACAACAACAATAATAATAATAATAATAATAATAATAATAATAATAATAATAATAATAATAATAATAATAATAATAATAATAATAATAATAAATAATAATAATAATAATAATAATAATAATAATAACAATAATAAAATAATAATAATAATAATAATATGAAAACAAATAATAACAAAGAAAAAACGTCAACGATTGTAGAACAACAGATTGCAAACTTGTACCCATTTTTTTCTTTATAGTTCTGTGACACAAATACCTATTAAAATCTAGCCTAGTGTTAAGAACTTTGTCGGATCTTTTTTGGAATAACTCATTATTCAAGTTTTTTTAATGGAACATGAATATGGTTGGTCAATTATGACACGTGTTCTTGTGTTCTTGTGGTGTGTACGGTAAATTCACAACACACATGCATAACAATATTGTGAGTTCTTACAAGTTGTGCGGTGCTACACAGCATCCCAAAACAGCAAATATTGTGAAAAATGGTAAGCAAAATATTCTATGAAGTGTGTCGCACCCAGGAAGTTTAAACTACTTAACATTACATGCATTGCCGAAGGATGCATGTACACCAAGTTATGGTATGTCTTTAATTAACAAAATAAACAAAAAAGACCTATTGTCGACTTTTATTGACAGGTGGTAAGCGATTGCTTGGTTTAAAACTTATACCGCTAAGATCTAAACTACAATGAAAGCTTCTATGGATGACATATACATGTACAGTAGAAACTCACAATGCGGGCAACTCGATAATACGGCCATTTTTATATTACGACCAATTTTCTCGGTCCCGAACAGTTTACTATTTGATTCTATATACTTGAAACTCAAAAATGCGGGCAACTGGTTATTGCGAATTACGGCCATGGGTTTCGGTCCCGAACTGGCGTCTAAGCGATAAACGAAACTAATGCGGCCAAGGGAAATAACTCGTATCGACTGTTGCCAGACTGGGTGCGTGAATTTTACTACCATGCAGCGCAGCCTATTCATAGACATCCATCAGCATATCGTATACCAGTCTGTGTTTACTTAGAGGCGGCCGACATTTTGACACTTTCTTTTGTTTAGACTGCATTTCACAAAGGATTAAGAGACATCATAGGCATGTGTCAGTTAATTACCAAAAAAAAAAAAAAAATACATCAAAGTGATGGCAGCTGCCAAACAGAGCACAATCATTCAGTTTTATAAGTAAACACCAACACAAAACTCTGTGCAAATAAGGACATTGTTTGTTGTTTTTTTTTATTGATTTACAGGTTAATAGATTGTAGTTTAAAAGTGTACAAAATCAACTAAAATAAATAATACTGAAAAAAATGAAAGTGTTCTACATTTTATGAATCATAATGCATATTTTTGATTTAAACTACTACTATTATACAAACAAAACAAAACAAAATATGATATTGGTTTAAACACAAATATAAAATATACAACACGTATATAAAAAAATATAAACACACATGTAGTCCATTATGTCAAAGGGGCATAACTTGTTACAGCTTATATCAAAACTCGCTATTAAGGCCAAACTTTAAATTAAGGCCACTTCTTGCCGGTCCCAAAAGTGGCCTTAATAGCGAGTTTCTACTGTAGTTCGGTATTAGGTCAACATATTGTCACCTTTTTTTATTGGCAATAAGTAAATCATAATTCTATGTGCTAAGCTGCTATTTTTTATTTCTATAAATAACTTTAAAGAATATCAAATAAATGATTATTTGCATAGAAAAAAATGGAGCAAAGCGAGCGCTAACAATATAGATTCACTTTATATAGCAAGATTACTGCGACAAAATCGTAATTTTCTATCGAGGACAATCCCGACCTATAATTCTCAATATATGCGGGAAGGGGCTAAAATTCGCCGCCATTGAGCCACATATCAAATGTGGTATCCGACATTTTTGACCATTTTGTTCTCAAATAAGCAAATGTGTCTTTGTTGCCTGGAAGAATTCCAACAAAGTTTTATTTATTGATGTCTTGGGTCTGTTTGAACAGTGAAGTATAAATGAACATGTCATTACAAACTTGTGTTTCCCATCTGAGCCACGCTGCAGAGAAAACAATTTTATCTAAGAAAACCACGTGACATGTTACTTTTGAGATCACGTTATGTCGTCATCAGGGTATTCCGCCCTTATGTCGATTTCTATTTTAGCAGAGATTTGGGCTAAAATGAACACTAAGAGTGTTGTTCTTTCATCGACCTGTACTGTCTAACAATAAAGGTTGTGTAAAAATAAATGTAGTATTCAAAATTGTCTTTACTTTAACTAAAACATGTACCTAACCTGAAACATTGCCGAAATTCACCAGAGCAGTGGTAAGACACTGTTTCGTGAATTTGATATATCCAAACTGTCAGATACCACCTTCGAAATGTACATTTGATCTTAATAATCCAATTTGTACTGAACAGAAATTATTTGCAAGGTGATGGCTTAACAGTCAGCTTTTTTTCTATTACTATTTGTATATGAGTAGTAATATTTCAGAGATTTTGAAAGAATCAAGAATTCAGCTCAACATCACATAATTATTATCTCCAACTATGCACATTTAACATTTTACCAGATACATATATAATATATTGTACACACACGCTAACATGCTTACTTTTACACTATCAAACATTCTGTCTAAAATCAACACAGCAAACGTGCAACACCCAGCTCTAACCTCTTCTTTTCCAGCGGGGTCTGTTCGCGATTTAAAGTTCTGAAAACACAAGTCTTATACATATATGAGAGAGCTCCAAGTGTTATCATTTAAATAGAAAAAAATGTTTTTAATTCCACCTTTATTCTCAGTCATATTTAGACTTTCATAAATTTGACAATTTCATGTTTTTAAATTGAAAGAAATGTATTAATTACTAGCCTATTTCTTTCTTTTTTTTGTATTATAAATTTCACGTGAAAAAGTGTGGTGATTAGTTATCATAAATGTATATAAAATAAAGACAGTATTGTATAACGAAAACTTTCGGAGGTTTGACATATGTTTAGGCAATAGATATATTGTATATCACATTATCAAGACCAAATGTATAAATATTTGGTCACGAACGTCGTACTACTCTTGGTCTGTATGCTGGTTTAATTGTTATTACAGTCAGTAACATTCCAGCAATAGTTACCCGAGAAAAATCGGAACTCCTTGAATAATTCCGTCCTCGGGACAATTATCCCTCGGATGTATATGGTGCAATGATACGTTTTTGTCGCCGGAAGTCGGAAGAAGAATATGCCTTAAATGCAGTTCGCACAAAACCTAAGCAATGCCATCGTTTGACAGCTGCGTGTCTGCTGTGCTGGGTAAATTAAAATTGGATGATTTAAATTTGAAGCCGCCACAAACTGAAGTTTTACAGGCAGCGTACTGAGGTGAGCTGTCATCCGGGCTGCCATCGTTGTTTTGGGTTCGGTCACAAAAGTCGTCCCATTTAGGGAAATGGCCGAGGTGATCCGACTATCTACATACATGGCAGAGAGATGATTCGTGAATTATCCGAGGTGTTCCGATTGTACCCGAGGTTCACTCGAATCGTATATAGTGCTGCTTTCACATTGGGAACGACATCAATAGAAAGTTTCCCCATCAGTGAAGATACCTTATCTTGGCAGCCATCTTTGATGGCAACTTCAAGAGATTTTCAGGTAAACTCTATAGAAGCGTAAATTTTCTTGTAATTTCTTCATTTGTGGTCCTAAAATTACAAGCTATATACCATTTGAAAGCTCTTGAGATTCATACTTTTAGAATGCAATATTTTCAAAATTGATAAATGCACAAGGAATTAATACACAGAAGTAAATAAAATTATTGGCTTATCCTTAAACAAGATGAACAATATCTTTTTTGGTTGTCATTTTTTACCTTTTAAATTATCAAATTACAGTTCTGATATTGAAAATACTTCATAAAAGTTGCTAAATTTAATATAAAATTAAGTGAAATAGACTGAAAAAGCACTTTCAAAAAACAGTGGTGTGTTTAATACAGAACATATTTCCAGATTTCGGACGGCATTAGCTTCTGCCTTCACAGATGGCCGCCTTAAACTGTGTTATCAGTGCCGATAATATCACACGGAAACTATTTATAATGTAACGATATGTCAAACAGACCCGGGTCAACAGATACAAGTTCGAGTGTAATTTGCAAACAAAATCAACATAGATATATAATCTATTCATACAATAGGCCAATGGCCCATCAGGACGCAGGTTATTAACAAATAAAGGAAAATTGTCAATGGCATAAGCAAGTTTTATGTGTTAAAACATAATAATATATATTATAATAGCAGGCATAGGCATCCTACAACAATATGTAAAATATAAATTAAAAAAACCGCTTTAAAGCTATGTAAATGTTTTTTGTTTACAATGCATCATCTTTTTATAGTATGAACAGTCAACCTTGGCGTGTGTAATTCGGTTTGGGAGAATCCGCACAAAAATAGTTCCACTCATTACTCGACAACTTTCCATAAAAAGGGAACAGATTCGCTTATAACACGACTAAAATGATATTTTTATTAATTAATATGAAATTGTCCAACAAAAGGCATAAACCGCTACAACAAAGTGATCAGGAAATGGCAGATACACCACACATACTTAATGACGTCACACTACGATAACTAGTGTGTTACCAAAAATAAGGCAAGAGTGTTACCTCACGCTCAAGCTAACGCGGTAGGTTATGTGATAAAATCATCTTTCTTTGATTATATGAATCAAACAAAAACTATTTTCATGTAGTAAGAATACTATTATTTTTATTTTAAATATTTTGACAATCTGACGAATGTGAAAGATAATTAAGTAACCAAGACACACCTATGTTGTAAATTGTTTTACTGGGAACTGTAAAACATTAGAAAACCACACATCATATTTTCTATTATGGCAGCGTCAAAACGTTTGCAAATATGTAAAGAGAACAATTGTTTGTGTTGAACTCTTGAAAAAAAGGCACGTTGCCGAAAAATAGAGTGTGAGCGTTTTTAAAACAAATAACAATAGGTAAATAAGAAAAGGTCCTATCAAAATTTTCACAGATATCTAAATTTTATCTCCCTGCAGACCAAGGCAAACAAGGTAAATGTAAATGTGACAAAAAACAAACAAACACAGAGACGAGACATAACACAAAAAGAAAAATCATCAGTTACCGCCTTGGAACGGTCAGTCGGCAAAAGGGCCAACTGGGGTGCTTAAACCTGGTTAGTGGGGCGCTCCAACCTCTAACTTCCTGAAGGTTTTTCTATCAGACAAACAGTGTAAATAAAAATATCCCGTCAAAGTAAAACAACTAACAGTAAGCACCTGCATCGGGAGTTATATAGATATAATGAACTTATGTACATACATGATAACTAGTAATAAAACAACATATGTACAGTATGTACAGTAGATAAAAGCCTCGGCAACCAAACAAGACACACATATTCCTTTCATAGAGGCACATTAATGTATCTTGATATTTTTTTTTACAAAAAACGATTTGTAAAAAACACGCAATTATAAAACTATGCAGTATTTAAGTGGAATTTTACATTCATACAATTAAAATGTACGCCAATACAGTTTTTAAATGTTATGTCTTGGTACTGGATCGCATTCACAAACTTTCACTCCATTAGATGACATTTTCCATTGGTGCCTGATCTAGTTTGAACCAAATGATACATTATCCCATTCTTAAAAATCAAGTTAACTCGTATTACCGCATGTTGTGCTGACACGGCGAGGTGTGACCTTACCAATTATGATAAAAACTCTACCCCCTGTTAAGTAAAATGACAACCCAATATTTAATACACTGGAATACCCATAGAACCTCAGCTAATCACCTATCTAACATAAATGAATCCATGACATGACAAGTTAAACGCGGAACCTATAAGTTAACCTTTGTAATCTATGAGGGATTTAAATACCCACCACACTCGAGCAAGAAACCCAATACGAGACTTTGTTTCAATCGATTAGTTACGGGGAGACTTTCGTTCATGGCATTACTTGTATGCGGGGATTTGGCTTTCGTCTTCGTGTTTTGACGGCGAGCCAAGAACTAGCTCAACTCTGACTGACTCTGCTTATCTCGATTTGATCAGGCTAAGGCAAATGTAATAGATGCCTAACCAGGTCAGCCAGCTCTCGCTTTGAGATGTTTGATCACACTCTGCACCATTCGCTGCAGAGGTTCTTGCAATATTGACTAGTCTGCATATAGAAAGTAGAAATGACGTAAAAAGAAAAAAAAACATGTTGAATTGGTTATAAAAACGAAGGAATGCCATGCTATATACGTTTATTAAGTTTTGAATTATTTTGAACAATGTTACAAATCGAATCTAGTGTGTTTTTACTAATTTTTCAGCAATGCTGAAGCAGAAGGCATTGCATGTTACACGTATGTTACCATATTTATTAATTGACTTAACATAGCAGTTTGGAAGTAGTAATCATTAGAAGCTTTTGTATTCATTGTGTCAGATACCGGATAGAATTTATTACATATACCTTTCCACTAGCATACTTTAACTGTTAAGCTAAATACAAGCAATGAACTACGTTTTCTGAACGTGAGGCTCAATTTCTCTTTCTGACTGTTTTATAAGATTTGAGCCATTGTGTCAATGGCAAAAGCTCGTCCGTCATGCATTTCAAGTTTGCTTTAATAATGTTAAACCTAATTAAAGAATACAATAGCTATCAAAAAGCTACACATACAAGTATCCAATATATATTACACAATCACAAACATTTTAATTTATATTCCTTTTTAAGCAAATCTAATGTTTTTTAAGGTTAAGTTGAATAGGATTTCTCCAAGATTATTGTGTCAACAATATCAGTAGCACATGTTTATTCAGCATATTTTATTAAAACAAGGAAAAGACCTGGACCTTGTACATGTACACGACGTATATATACATGTACCCGATATCGATCTCTCTTGGCTTTAGTTTTACAACTGATATAAAACGAAGAAGTGTGTTCAACAAAGGGTTAATCTTTTATTCGTATTAAAACTTATTTCATACAACTTAATCTAAACTGACTTAAACAGTGGACCTTGTACATGTACACGACGTATATATACATGTACCCGATATCGATCTCTCTTGGCTTTAGTTTTACAACTGATATAAAACGAAGAAGTGTGTTCAACAAAGGGTTAATCTTTTATTCGTATTAAAACTTATTTCATACAACTTAATCTAAACTGACTTAAACAGTGGCTGATCAAAGAAAGTATGCCCACTTACCATAGAGACCTACACATTAAAATCGACCGAATTGTATTTTTTTTGTAATGACGACGATGACGGGGATGGCAATTTCGAATCATCGTCATCGTCATCGTCATCATCATCATCATCATCATCATCATCATCATCATCATCATCAAGGTCCTCCTAAGCCTCCTCTATTTTCTTTATCGACAACAACACCATATTTACTACCACCACCACCGCCACCACCACCAACAACATCCTCACCTCCTCCTCCTTCACCCCATACTTTCTCCAAGCAAAGAGTAAAATGGCGGGAGTTACAGTAGTGACCATTATGTATAAAAGGCTACATTCATCAATACAGTTGCTATTAAACACACATTATTCCATTCCTTGTCATGCGTTTGGGCGGATGACACTTTCAGGCTTGCCGTTTATAAAATATCGCCACTCCGTTGGTCTGTTGTTTTTTTTTACACATCTGAGCATGCTTGTTGAAATAATAAGAAATAAAGAGTGATATTTAAATCGATAGTTCTTCCTTTGTATTCCGTTTGTATACTTAACGCTCCTAAGCAAATATCATTTGTAATGCATTATGCACAAATTGGAGTGAAGGTTATCTTGGTGATCGCTATAAGCTGTTTTGAAAACTGCTGACTCAATAAATTATTTTTTACATGCAGATGATTTGCGCAATTTGATTTAACACCTATGGGTAAGACCAAACGTGGGCATATACTATTGTGAAAATAATGAAAACTCACAACCGTGAAGTGACTAGGTCACATCTGGACAAAGTTGCATTTAGTTTAAGTTTGTTCAAAAGCAAAACTTAAGCCCTCGATGGACCACGAGATATCAGTCCTTGGGAAAAACTTTACTGCACAATGCTCCAGGTTGTTACTTCTGGGGTACCGGTTCTACATAGGAACAAAGGCAGTTGTGAGGGATTAATATCAGGGATTTATATCAAGGATTAATATCGGTGATGAATATCAGGGATTAATATCAGTGCTTAATATCAGTGATTAATATCTGGGATAAATAGCAGGGATTAATAGCAGGGATAAATATCAGAAAAATAACTCATTGCCCTATCGATTTCAACCAAAAGATTTTTTAACTTGTTTTCATGCCTTAAACGTATCAAAGCACTAAAATTAACTAAGTGTGATTGTATTGATGTTTAAATGTTCACATACTAATGTTTTAAACCAATAGATCATTCACACGTATACGCTAGCTGACACTATTGTTCCGTTCCATTAGTTATCTGTCTACAGACATTCATAGATCTCTAGGCTAATATATTTAGATCTCTCGTCGGAATGTATGGGCAGTAGTTTTATGTGATCGGCTAACATAGTACCCGCATTAATGATCGAGTGCTTATTTCAGGTCAACTTACAAATTGAGGCTGATACTATCCTATGCATATCTGAGAGCGGTTTAAGATCAACCGTTGTGCAAACGTCCGTGATCCATTGGATAAGACGTTGGACTATGGATCCCGCGGTAATGGGATCGAACCCCCAAAACAGACAAGTGCCAAGTTCTTGTGCAAGACTATTTTCTGAACATTGCCACAGGTATTAACTACCGGAGAAAAGGTTCTACACAGGAAGAGGGCATTCGGTAATGATATTTATACGATGAAAGAGCTTGTAAAGAAAACAACAACAAAAAGAATATGACTTATCGTTGCTTGCATAATGGTAAGCCGATAGGCAGGTCGGTAGGCAGACTGATAAGCAGGTCGGTAGGTAGACAGACAAGCGGACGGACGGACGGAAAGACAAACATACAGATAAGCTGCCAGACAGACAGACAGTCGGACAGACACATAGACAGACGGACGGATCGGCGTACGGGCGGTCGAAGGTTTACGAGGCAGTGTTTGTGGGGTGATGATTATACGGTTTGCTACGACTCGCATGCAGTTTGTGACCCTATAAGACCAAACGTAAACCCATAAAATTAAATCTGAATCAAATATTTTAGAAGGTAAGTCGCTTGTATCAAGAACTCGTATCAATCATGCTAAACACTGACACTCCTCCATCATGTGAAGCCCACGTATCACACACTGAACTGAAATAAGTGCTGCACTAAGCAATATACATCTAGCATGTCGTGAAAATATAGCTGTTATATGCAACGAAAGTTTGATTTAAACGTTCAGCCAGACCTCCTAACACGTAGGGTCGTTAACTGGCTTCTAGTTGTGACGGGTCGCGAATCACACTGCGACACAATGCATTCAGACGAGGGTACCGGACCTGGTAGCGAAATCGGTAGAGCGTCGGCTCAATGAACGGGAGACCCCGGGTTCAAAACTGGGACCGACATCGAATAATGTTATCATAGGTCGTGGTATAACTCCTCTGCAAGCGTTGAAGCCAATATAGGGGTATTTCAACGACTGGCGGGCCCGGTGTCATGATAATAATAAGATTTGTTTTATGCCAGGTATTCACGGCAGACTATATATAGGGAAGGCAACATCATGTCTCTTTATAATTGACACTCTCTGCAAACATGAACGATTGTTGGTGGGATGATAAATCCAAAAAACCAACAAAAAGATATATTAAACACTGAACAGTCTTAACGGGTTCGTTTCCTTGTTAACGCTCAGTTTTGTAACGGCTTAAAATGTTCATAGACTATTCCAAGACTGACTGATCTTCTGTCAGAACAAAATAACCCATGCACTATCGCGACATGCTATTACAGTGCAAGCAAATGTAATCATACAGGGAATATTCTCTCACAGGAGGAATGTTGATTGTGACAAACAAACCCAACAATCTGAACCAGTATGGTAACCTAGAAGAGCGTCTGCCATAATAAAGAATGGTGGAAGTCTATCCAAGACGCAATATAATAAACACAAGGAATAATAAAATACGAATAAAATAATAGTAACAATAATTATTATAACAGCAACAAAAGAAGCAACAACAATTACGTTTATATTAAATATTAACTCACTCCATGTCTGTCGTTTTCTCCTTATTTTCCATGTTATTGTTCCATGAGCGCTTCACAACCGTCCTCTACCCAACAGACCGCCTTACCGACTGTGTCGTTAGCGGATTAATACACTAGACCATTTACGATTAGAATTACCTAGATCCCTCCGCATTAAACTTTTATCTGCTTGGCGCTCTTAATTTTTACGATTGTATACATAAACATATCAGCTTATAGACTCTAGATCTACGCGCGTTACCTTTAAGTCGGCCTGGACACAGTTGGTCCTGTTATTAACATCTTAATAAAGATTTGGCCACACGTTTGCATAGGTAAACGCCACATTGAAACAAACACTCTGCACTATAGGCTATATGTACATTTTTTGTTTCTTTTTTTGTGTGTGTATCGCTATCATGTCGAGTTTACTTAAATAAAACCGACTTTTAAAAGTTTGAAGGACAGTATATTTATATATAATATTTAATGTAATTATCAGGGGTAATACTTAATCTGTAAGTCAATGTGGTTCAGCCAAAATTTTGTATTTTCAACGCAAAAAAAGACTTTTAACCAATTGTGACCCCGTCCCTTTAAACTGTTGCATATTTGTGCTAACCGTTGTTAAAACATTAATGGATATTGGATCATCACTTCTGATGACGTGTATAATGTGACCATATATTCATTCTTAGGATTTAGATGTGATTAGTGAACACATTTAACTCTTTAAAACAGGCCGCAATAGCTCAGGTGGTAGAGCGTCGGCTTGCGGATCTGGAGGTCGCGGGTTCGAACCCCGGCCGGGTCAAACCAAAGACTAAAGTTGGTAGTAGTGGTTCCCGCCTAACGATGGGACTAAGGGGTCAACATTACGCCTGGCTCGTCGGTGTCAGTATAATGGACCGGCCGGGTTCAGTCCCTGGGCACATAGTATAGTTATCATTTACGCCCATAAGAACATGGTGTGCATTCTAAGCAAGTTTGGTACTGTCTTTGCTGATATAGATAGTTGCCGTGTGATGTAATAGGCACTTATAAGACGATTTAAGGCAGCCATTTTCAAAGGCAGAAGCTCATGCAGGAATCTGAAAATATGTGCTGTATTGAAATCACCACTCTCTTATTATTGTATTATAATTACAACCTTTAAAGACACATTATTCATTTTGTTGATTTTGTTAAGGATAATCCAATAATTTTATCATTTCTGTGCATTAATTCTTTTTGCATTTATCAATTTTAAAAATACTGTATTTTAAAAATATGGATTTCAAGAGATTTTCAATGGTGTATAGCTTTTAATTTTTGGACCACAAATGAAGAAATTACAAGAAAATAAAATTTACGCTTCTGTATAATTCATCTGAAAATCCCTTGAAGTTTCCTTCAAATATGGTTGCCAAGATAAGGGATATTCTCTGATGTGGAAACTTTCTATAGCAGGTAAAGTATTGACAAAGAAAAATGAAAAAAGTTCAGTAACAACTCGTCAAACTAATTTACTTGCTGAAAATCATTTTGAGCAGTTTTTAAAGCGATTTATATTAATTCAATCGTATACATAAAAGGACTTTTTAGGACTGCTTGGTATTTTGCGATTGCCATATGGAGGTTGTAACTAAGCACCACAAATCTATAATTAAATTTTGGCAATGTTGTTTATCTCACAGAATTTTGGTTTCTTCGGGGGTTTAAAATGAATTGTGACTGATATGGTTCATCGAGCATCTCCTTTTACACGATCATAAAGATTATTGAATCAACTTTTGCCCGTAGATTAAATTCCGTTTATGTCTATTATAGCACCTTTAGAAATGTGCGGTGTTATTTTCTCCCACGTACTGTGGTGTTAATTCAAACCCAGCAATTTAAAAATGCACTTATAGCCCTACAATTGAGCAAAATCATATTCAAATAAAACAGGATAAATGTATTCAATTACATAAATCATGTCATAACAGCGTCATTGACAACTTGGTTTTCGGCTAATGGATTACGCATACACAAAACCTATAAGGGAAACTTGTGCTTAAATAAAACTGAATTGTGTATTACGGTAAGGGCTCAAATGTTCATTGCGCTAAATCAGTTCGATACTAAAATCCAGTGATAATCAACCCATTTGATAAGGCCAATCTACTGTAAACACGACTGTGTGCACTGTTTGTCATACTGCACACTTTATATTTTGAAGAAGAATTGACCATATCGTTTAAAATGGGGTCAACAATCACAGTACTTACTGAACTGCAGGTATTTATCACAACATTCGACAGTAATCTGCATTTAAAGAGATATAACTTCCCAAAATGACATCGCTACTTTAAGGACTCCAATATAGATCAATACAAAAATATCAGCACATGCAATACTAAACCAGTCGGTAGCGTCGGCACTTGGTACTGATGGTTCTTGGTTTAAAGCCGGATCGGGACATACCAAAGTCGTTGAAGTGGTAGTATATTAGCTTTCTAATTACCAATTTAAAATAGGTTTCAAGACTATCAGATGACAGGATAATGTGTATGGGTTTGATAATATAATGATATTCACTGCATGTTATACACACTGAAGGCAGCTCTGCTCTGCTTCAGTGGACAACGTCTCCGGACAACTGCAAGGCCGCTGGTGGGACCATTAGCAAACACACAAAAATGTTTGTTAAGAACCAGAAATCAGCTTGCGCTTGTCTTGGAAATCTTGACTAAATTTTATTTTAAGTTGTCAACTTTTACTCCTTTACAGAACTGAAATAAACAGTTTGTCAATACCGCATTTACTCAATACATTTAACTTTCATTTTAACATTACGACAGGTTTAGTCACAATCCTGACGATCTTTTCAAATGTTGCTTTTAGGAAAATGAAAGTGACATAAAAGTGAATTTTAAATTTGTAATAATATCATTGCAAGCTTTATGTGAGTTGTATTGTTTAACTAAGTATCAGCTCTATTATACAGTGTAGATCAACCAAGCAACTTTGAACCTATAAATAATATTTTGTTTCTTTTTTCTTACATCGCACAGACCCAATTATGATCATATTGGCGACATCCGACTAATTATTGGCGGAGGGAGACCCCAGACTTATGTCTGGGTAGAACCACAGGCGCTCCACAGGTTAGCTTGAATATCTCCTCACCTGAAAGTTTTCGTCCTGACCCAAACCATGTAAATATCACTTAAAATCAACTCGGTTACTATTCATATTATCACTTATTCAATTTGCTTTTCAATAGATTATATGCAAACATGATGTCCTTGAAAAGTTTGTTTGGGATAAGCAAAGACATCGTAATGCATTTCATCAAATTTATTTCTATTTTTAGCCTTTCGAAGTTCATCAAATCAGAAAAGCTTCAAACAATGGACGTGGGAATTGTTTATATGTCACGTGCATGCATTGATTGGTTCGACAGTAATAGCAATTATTGGAATTGGATGGGATTAGCCGGCATTTTTGCAGATACAGCGCAGCGACATTTCTATCATTATAGCACTGGGGCACTTATGATGTGCCCAGGAACTGAACTTGACCGATCCATTATACTGGCACCGACGAGTCAGGCGTAATGCTTTCACCTTAGCCCCGAGCGTTAGGAGGGAAGCCACTACTACCAACTTTAAAGTCTTTGGTTTGATCCGGCCGGGGTTCGAACCAACGACCTCCCGATCCGCAAGCCGACGCTCTACCACCTGAGCTATTGCGGGCGGTATTTGTTTGCAAAATAGTATGACTAATTATATGCGATGAAAAGTCCATATAGAAGACTGTAACAGTAATTTATGATAAAGAGAGAATTTCAAACTCTAAATTAGTTTTCTTTATAACAGTATTTGGTAATTACATACTCTCGCCCTTTGTGTCCGAAAATGTACACAGTTGTATTTCCATTGTTCTATTGTTACAACGTGAAATGTTTGCTATGAAAGGCTAACACACTTTGGCTTTATATCGATACAAGAATGTAAGGCAAAGTGACGATATATGAGTAACAGTATAGCATGGTGGTCGATGGGATCAAACTGATCATAGAAATAGCCGCCAAGCCCTAACCATACTATTTACTTAATATTTAAATCATGTATTTGCTTTGTTTATTTTAGATAGTGGTCATTTAAGCATCAACAGTTTACAAAAACAAGTATAATGATGCCTACATTATGATAGCATGAAAATGATAGGATGTTCCTATTTCTCATCACAAGAACATGACGATTGTACAGCCAGCAATAACGCAGCAATTATTTTTGAAACGACGGAATGCTGGCATGGAAGTCTTAACCGTATTTTTGAAAACAGTGAGTATTGATGCCAAACCTTCAAATTATAAGCTATGTCCGTCATTTTGCTATATCCAGTAAAGGTTACTGTATTGAGTAAAGTTTTGGAGTCTTTTTTTCTACATTTTCTACCACCAGACATGTTTCTTAACGTCATTCTGTTGTTCTAAAATGTGTTCTTACATATTAAATATTTATGTTTTACAAACTTATATGTAAAGTATATGTTTTACCAATAAGCAATGCTCAACAAGTTTTTCCCTATCCTTCTTTAATGCAGGGACATAACTTCGACTTTTCAAAATGCATTTAATCTCAAATTAGACTTAAGCTCATAATGGCGTTTTGTTATATTATGACATTTCACATGTGGCTTTAAAACCTTTTTTAAATTTCTTAAACAAAAACACCTTCAGCTGAGGAAGATACAAGATTTTTTAAATATAAAGTAGAGGAAAAGTGCACTTCAAATAATTGTTTCATTTTAAGATCGGAATGCAACATATGAGTAAAATGGTAACTATAATAATAATAATAATAATAATAATAATAATAATAACAATAATAATAATAATAATAATAACAATAATAATAATAATTATTATTATTACAATATAGAATCGTTACCTTGAACAGGCGGGGGCAGATGCCATCCTTGTGGAAGAACGACTCTGTGCCCACTCACGTGATAAACTGGGCAAAACGTACGTCTGCTGTCTCTGTCTTGCATCTCCGACCTCATACGGTAATCCACCGAACATTCTCGAACATTGTCGTTCCGCTCCCGACCAACCCACTTGACTTTCCAACAGTCTGGGAAACATAACAGACGAACCTCCGTAATTTCCCGACCAACGCTCGTTTATTTCCGACTGTCTCGGAATCATGACGGATGAAATTTCCAACGGGTTCCTTGTTTCAGCAGAAGAACGAAAATAGTCCCGGAAGTTTGTAGAGTTTCTTGAAGTGTAGGTCCCAGCGTCCTGTTCCTTGGCCCTGGCTCTACATTGACAAAGTTGTAATCCAATCACACAGTTTGGGTTCTGGTGAAGAAGCATGTTTCGCATGTTCTCCTAGAGAGTGCACACCTATGGCTGTATTATTCACATAATAAGTAAAGGAGTAGTTATAACTGTAAATGCGAATGTTATGACTTATTTTTTCTGTTGATTGTTAACCAATCTATTTTTTATCTATCTATGTATATTAAAACAAATAAAGCTACAATACAGACTCAGTTGAATATTTAATATAAATCTTTTGACTGCGTAAAAAAATTAAATAAACGATTGGAAATTTAACGGTAGAAAAGAACTTGGATACAAAATCCTATTATGACGTAATATGACGTTAGCATTTCTACCTAATTTCGACGTCTTTGCGTCATTTAATGTTAACGTACTGAAATAGAATTTTCATTATCAATTTATCGTTTCAGATGGTGCATAAGGAGTGCATGTTGTGTGAATTTAAATAAAGTGTCTAAGCTTAACAATAACATGTTTCTGATTTCTGATTAGCTGATGATGTTAATGATGATGATGATGATGATGACGATGATACTGATGATGATGATGATGATGATGATGATAATGATGATGACGATGATGACTAAACGGAAAGGATGAGTTAAATGAGAAGGAAAAATAATTGAAATTATATGATAATGAAATAAAATTTTGCATAAAAGAAGCTTAGCAAAAAACGACACAAATAAATAAATGGATACATACCATAGATAATTAAAAACCTCCCCTTGTTATTGATCCAGAATCCAACAATACTTTACTTTAAACAACGTCGCTCACAAAACACGAAACAAAATGCGTTTGTTAAACACACACGTGACTGAAGTCTATGTACATTTATGCACAATGCGAACGCAAACCTGCCCTCACCGGGAACTTGACTTGTAGATCTGTCAAGCTTGGTAAACAAATATCGTAGATAAAGAAGATAAAAAAGCCGGGCGTGAGATCGTTAGTACTTAAAAGAATATACCACATATACCATTGCTGTATTATGTAAATAAACATTCGCCTTTCAATACAAACCAAGCAAAACGCGCTGTAAGCACAATCTCTGTGATTTAAGCGGTCGGATAGAGTTACTGCGGTTGTTCGCTATTATTGGCTTGTGGTATACATGTCAAGGTAATTATATTTTGTGATATAAAATTTAAAAAAAAAATAAAAAATAAAACTCGACAAGTATCTAAAATTTCTGCCCTTTGCTTTCATAGATGTTTTATTTTACTTTTGAAATTCGAACTACATGTAGTTGAATATGGAAGCTAGGACAGCAGTGGTTCTTTCTTAACACTAATCCTGGTTAAAATTTTCCATTAATTATTTTAATAATTCCTTTTATATTTTTTAATATTCCTTCTATAATTGTAAATATTTCTGTCAGAATTATAGGTGTTCCATATACTAGATTCTTAATTATCTGTAAATCGTCATTCGCAATACGACAAATTGATTTATATATAGTACTAAATATCGTAGATCCCGATCAGTCAGAATGACTGGGAGAGAGAGAACGAGAGAGACAGAGACAGAGAGAGAGACAGAGAGAGAGAGAAAGAGAGAGAGAGAGGGACAGAGGGAGAGAGAGAGACAGACAGAGACAGACAGAGACAGACAGAGAGAGACAGAGACAGAAAGCATCAAACTACCGAAATTTGCAAAGGAAGATAACACAATGCAACTTAATATTAAATGCGAACGAGTATGAGTAATTTCCCTTCATAAGCGAAAAACAAAGTTTTCCCAAAAGGGTAATAAACAGTTACTGAAAAATATTGAAGAATAAAACAATGAAACTAGTGAAAAATAGCCAGTCAAATTTTACTTTATTTACAACAACAACAACAGCAACAACAGCGGCGATGACAACAACAACCACAGTAACAATATTCTCATGAAAAATCCTACAAAAAAGTACAAAAATTATCACACACGTTGATAATGTTATGATTTAAATTATATCTAAGTATCCTGAGGTTGGTTTATCTTTATAAACTGAAAAAAAAATACATTTAATATATGCATATGTCTTTTTTAATAATATAAACAGCGTCCATCTAGTTATAAAGGGTCTGTATATTGGCAGTATTTTTTTTAGCTGACACATTTTTAAGATTTTTAGAAGAGACTAGCCGTAGTGAGTTTTACTGCCTTTTTAATGCTCTGAATAACTATAAGGACTACGTTCAAAAACAGCAACAACTGCAAAAAAAAATAACATTTTTTTCCATTTAACATATATTTTAGAACACTTAGACTACAAACACCGGAAATTAGTTAAAGTATGTAATATCTTAATCTTAATTGGATTATGTGAAAGTTCTTTGATCATTATGTAAACTTATTCTCAGTGTTGTGTTTTCAAATTAAAAAAACAAACCAACACATAAATAAAAAATAAGTAACTAAGTATTCAAACAAAATTCACACCATATATTTAAACATACACAATCTAAAAATACCGTAACATAACATTAAGAGGAAAAGAGACTCAATTCAAACTAAAATATTTGCGTACTTAATTATTATAAATACACAAAATGAGCACAATATAATGCTTCAAAATCGATAAACAACACGGACATTTATTGTTATATTTAATTGTGTATAAAATTTAACATGGGTACGTTTTGATTTATTTTGGGGTACTTTTTTTGGCCAGAAACGGATGGGCAAGTTTTAGTTTGGGTACATTTTGGCCTGCTCCCTTAACCGAGTCAAAGGACTGGTACACGCCAATTAATACACAAGAACGAACACGGATGTGAGACATCCAAGGCGCCGTAGTGAGCATGCGCTTGAAACAAGAAGATGGTATCCCGGGGACTACATGTAAACACTCCCTGTCGAATCTTTTCATAAATACATGTATTTGAGAGTAAGGAAACGTTTCTATGATGGAAACTATACCGTCTGCTACTTTGCTTTCTTATTCGTTGTCTGCTACATCTGTATTTTCAAGTTGCATATTTAACAACGGCTTAAGTTAAATTGTGGTATCCTGCAGTTTGCTTATATTTAATACATGTACCAATATCTAACCACTGCTTTGGGGAATTTGGTCATACTTTTTGCATAAATCCATCATTTAGTCGTTATTACACTATCTTAATTGTTAGACTGTATTAAAAATGTTCAGTCATTCTAACTCGATAGTGGTCTCTGCTAACAACCAGATTTTGACGTCAGAGTGGATTACTCTATAAAAGTAAGTGGTCACGTGGTCTTCTAAGTTTAAAAATAGTTATCTCTGCAGCGTGGTTCGGATAGGAAACACCTGTTTACAATGACGCGTGGGGATTTTTCCTTGACTGTCCACAAAGAACTTTGACATCAATGAACAACATTTTCCAAGACCTTTTCAGGTACCAACAACTTATTTGGTTATTGAGAAAAAACAACATTTAGACCAAACCGTCGGTACCACATTTAAAACAAGACCTCGCCGAGCGGCTGCGAATTGCTATTTATGTCTGCTACTTTTTATAATTGCAAGCTACGAACTATCAATGCAAACTAGACTGTTTAAAAACGGAACATTTGTTCTTTTTTCTGAAAAGGGTCAGTCGTAACGTCCTGGATAATTCACGAATGATCTCTCGGATATATGAAGAGAAAACCCCGCGAAAATAAACACGTAATCAAGACAATAAAGATTAATGTTTTGTTCTCTCTATTGAAAATGCAGTAACAGTTGTATTTCTAACAAGATGTGAACAGTTAAATTGATAGATAATAGTTTATAGGATGAAATAATTCATACTATTTACTACACATATTTCAGCGAACAAAAGATCGCGATTCAGTAAGTATCACTGCAACAAAAACATACGAGGGACAGTTGTCCCGATGACTGAAATTTTGCTGGTCATATAATTATTGGTAGAAGGCGAAGGTAAAAAAAAAATCGACAACGACCGAGGACGAAATTTACCGAAGAGATTCGATTGTGAAAAGGGTGGTTACATTTAATACCCGAACGGAAGTAGAAACTGTGACATGGACTTTTTCTCTTAAATAACAGTCTGTTGCTATTTTGGCATTAAATTTCCTATCTTGAAAAACATCTTAATCGTTTGATCTTGAACACCTATGCACAACAATGGACTGATCCACTTTTACCGGAAGTACATATTTCATTAAATTTCGAGGGTTACCGACTGGCAATTTAACGGTATGTGCATTCTATGAAGAAGAACCTTCTTACAAGTTGCATAAGTTATTTCTGGCCTCTCTGATAGACAATTAATAGCTCTTTTCTTACCTATGTATAGGGGTCTATTACAAATGAGTCATGGTGCAATTTGTTTCCAACTTTTCGCGATTTACTATAGAATATAGAACAAACTTATTTAGTGACGTCTAACCTACAGAACAACTGCAACGTCATGTTTATTGACTGCTACACTGTCGTCCCTATGAAAAACAAGAAAGGCATTGATGCGAAGCATCAAAGGGCGACGCAATAATGAAAATTATTATTTATTAGAAATTAAGAGATGACTGATTTAAATTATTAAGTAAACATTAAAATCACTGGAACAATTTAATTCTGGTATATAAGGCTATTTATATGTACAATCCTAAAAAAGGGACAAACATGTCTTCATTAACAAGTATAGCCGTTAGATGTACATTAATGTTTAGAAATTTAAAAAGTAAAAATACCTCGTTTGCGTGGGAATTACAAACAAAGAATAAACACAAATAAATATAAATATAAAAAGAACACCATTTACCGAATTAGGACCCGTATGTTGAGAACGTGTAATTCGCGGAACTTTCAAAATTCGGAACACCTCGCCCATTTTCGCTCGCCTATTCTCTAGCGAGACCAAGAATGTCCGAGGACATCCGCTCGCATGTGGAAAATTTTTCAGCATTCCTTATATGCTTCAGCTCCAGCGGAGCGCCAATAAAGCATTCCATAGAGGCCGCTAGAGTGGCCCCAACAACAATGTATGCTTAGAGGTGTGAATGAAGTCGTACTTTAGAAAATGTTTGCTATACCAGTCGTAATTATTAGACTATTTCTGGAATATCTCATGGTATTGTAGATTATATTGTAGTATTTTGCCTGAATACCTCCGTCACACTTATGCATGAGTTCCAAGAGTTTTGGTGAGTTGCAGCTAGCGATTACTCATAACTGACTCGAACACATATTCATATGTATGGAAGGGGATATCCGCCAATATTCTAATTACTATTTCTAACTTTCAATACAGGGCTTTCTTACTTCAAATGTTAGTTGTAAATTATAACATCGCTTTCGCTAAACACCGCTATCTAATTACATCCTTATTTTCACATATCAAATTATTCCTTTCACATTTCAACATTGCATTTGCACAATTTCACTTTTACAACATATTCAATTTACAAGTTACAAACCTCGCGGCAAAAATCACGAACACATTTCACATTTCCAGCGTCTAATTTACAAGTTACAAATCTAAAGGCGTAAATCACGAAGGTAAAATATATACTACACAACACCGGTACAACATTAGGACGCAAGGAGACGCTTCTAACACGGGAATGCCCATCTATAAATAGAATACAACGCCCGAATGACCGAGTCAGACACGTGTATGAATTATGTGCGCTATCGGATTTTAAGGATAGTATTTTGTACTTAACTGGCGATTATAATATATATATTTATATATATATATATATATATATATATATATATATATATATATATATATATATATATATATATATATATATATATATATATATAGATATATATATATAGATATATATATATATATGTGTGTGTGTGTGTTTGTGCGTGCGTGCGTGCGTGCGTGCGTGTGTGTGTGATCTGTATGAATCGGTTCAAATGCTGTTCGTATATTTTATCTCTCAGGTCTGACAGCCACTACCACGTCCCCCTCCCCACACCGTAATCAGGTGCTCTACCACCTGGTCTACCTTCCTTATTTTTAGCCAGGCATCAACTGGACAGAACCACCAGTACCTAGCCTGTTCCTGCTTCACATGGTTCTCTGAAGAACCCCTTCTGACGCCAATAAATAAAATCTGAAAAAATCCCATTACCGAGGGCGGGGGTCGAACCCAAGGCCTCCTGCTTTGAGGTAGGTGCTCTAGCAACTGAGCTACATGGGCACCTGACTCTGCGGAAAGCATACTCACTACATCACGTATCCCTGTTGATGTATTAATTCAATTCCAATGCATTATAAACCAATCCGAATGCGAATGAGATAGTATGTTCTTCTGGAAACGTCCAACAACAAAGACTTATATGGTAAAATTATTTGCAGAATTTTAATGTATACATTAATAACTACTTTGGGCAAAAGATAACATGTTTAATTTGACGCCAAATAACGTTGGCTGTTTTCTATTGTATCTCCTTTGAAGAATCATTTCCGTTCTATTTTTAACTTATGATATTCCGTTCTATTTTTAGCTTAGTGACGTCTATATTTATGTGGTACCGCCACTTAGCGTCTGAATGCTGTCAATTCTTAACTTGTACGTTAGTAATTTGTGACTTGAGAATTGTGAATTTGGGATTTGTAACGTGTAAATTGTAAGCGAACATAAAATTTGTGACTTGAGAATTGTGACTTGAGATTTGTAATTTCCAAATTGTATACGAGAAATGTTAGATACATGTAAATACGAACGTGTTTGTGCAAACAAAAAGCAAATTTAAGCATATGCCCTGTTGCAATTTGCAAATTAGAAATTGAATATTGGCGGATATCCCCTTCCATATCAACTGGTTACCCGCTCGCATACTGTACAACCCAGGAGACGAGTAATATCTTGAAACCAGTCTGATCAAAATAAGGTTTAATGAAATTATAATTAGATCACGTGACTTGTTTATTACATGCAATAATAACGACTGAACAGCCCCCTTTTACACATCAATGAATCAAGAATTTTTTATTGATTTGTCAGCTTATAGATCATAATTGAACTATTCAGGCGTATTATTCACACCAAAAGCAAATATGCAGGCTGTTTGCAAGACATCAGAAAATCTAAAAAGAATACAATAAATTGTATATATACTGCTTATTGGTGTGTTTTCAATAAAAAGAAAACTAATACTGCTATAAGTAAAGTCTAATAATGTTAGTTTCTTTAAGAGAAAGGTCGGGGCAGTGACTAGTAGGGATGAGAACTACGAGTGAAACGATTTTCTTCTACGCGTGTGGCTGGCTAGTAGATCATGTACAGGAAGATGGGGTAAGGGGGAGTCGTCGGGGTCTTATCTTGGGGACATGCTGGCTGTTTCCTTGACAACGATATCCTCTCCTACTACCAGCCCAAGTGGTTGAAACTCAGTCCTACCACCTCCACCACCCTAACCTCAGCATCATAAACAACCCTGGTCACTGTTTACTAGCCTGTATGGGAGATATAATACATGTGCTGTAGAATGAAACCATATACCTATAGTTTCAGTAAATTATTTCTCAAAATTATGATTGGGTATATTTTGGCCCATTTTTTGTCCTATTACACTATTCCTTATTGTTTTAAAAATTCTTTGTTTGCCAAAATAAAAGTTTACATTTATTCCTGAATGATAAAAATAAGCACAGACATATTCCAAACTCATAATTATTCTTTCCATGTTTTTATTTTAATTCTGAAAGTAATTACCGAGAAATTAAAACGGTATACCGAGAAATAAACTTTTCCTACATTAAAAGAATCGGATCTTATGGCTAAAACCGTTTGCACTCATTCTTTACCCGTTTTCGTAGTTTTTCGTAAACTACATAAGCTTTGTTTTATAGGATCAATAAACATATTCCGAACGTTCGATCGTCCGAATCAAAAATGATCCGAACATTCGAATGCTTCAATGAGTGACTTTTGCCATGTCTAACAAAATGTTTAAACTTCTACAATTTTCGAGTATTGCAATATTTGATAAACTTGATTAGACATTTGCTTTATCAAAATTCATGGTATAATAATAATAATATAATAATAAATATATAATAATATGTTGTGAAAACAGTGCGTGCACTTTTCTGTGTGAATATGCAACTGGATGTTTGCATAGTTGGGTTAATGTTCTGCTCTGTAAAACCGGTTTAAGCACCCAAGTCGGTCCATATTGCCGACTGACCGTTCCGAGGCGGTAACTGTCGGGTTTGCTTTTTTCCTTAAATGACTTGTCGTAAATTTCTTCTTGCTTTCACTTGGCTTGCATGTGAAATACCTTTGTCCTGTGCCTTTTCGGAGTTTGGTATATGTTGCAATGCTCATAGGACTTTTCATATATTCTTATTCAATATTACACACTGCTTTATAAGTTTAACGCTGTTTTACAATAGGCTATTTATTTATACTTCTTCGAAATATTATGAACAATGATAATAACAAAGTTGAAACCAGATTAAAACTTACTAACAGATAGCCTATTAGTTTAAGAGGTTTACTAAACATGCCTGATTCAATGTTCTGGCAAGTGGAAATGCACCCGATTGCTATGGATTGCTATGGTTAAACTTGATTTTATATTTAACATTAATAGATGTCTACCAAATTCTTGTAACCACTCATAATCGACTTTATTTAAGCCATTTTACTCTTTAAAAAAATCATTGAGTCATCGCGTATTGACATTACCCTCCTCCTCGCACCGATCATTATCCTGAAATAACTGTTAGTTATCGGTAAAGACGTTACATTCAGGACATATTGCGAGACATGTATATTGATTGTGCAATAGAGAAATTCACTTCAAATATTTTTAGGAAGTTAACTTGCTTTTAGTCGGCACTTGGTCGCAGATGTCAACATCGTCCAGCAGGTCACGTATACTCCAGTAGCAATCGAAAGTGAAACGGATTGTGGATCTGTGTTATGAAAACGTTCTGACCATCAAAAGTAAGTGATTCCTTTGCGTCTTTTGAGGATAACCTTAAACAAACATCGACAATAGGTACAATTAAACGGAATTTAAAAAAATGCATATAATTCGGGAGTTTAGTGACAAAATTAACTACATTGGATAAGATAATAAATTGTCCTTTGATTGTGTTTTACATATTTTTTTTTCTATTTTTTTTCAGACTAAGCCAAACGATTCCAAGCTAGACAATGTAGCTGGATGTACTTTAGACGCCTGTGTTGAATTAGCCGAATTTAGAAAATGTTTAAGCTTGGGTTGTAGATGTGTCAGTTTAAAATTGAATTTTGTTGAAAAATAGTCGAATATTGATTTAGTTCTGATCGATTTCTTCTCGAGATCCAACGTCTAAACAACGTCAAATAACATGTAACATTTTTATTATCGAAAATAAATCTATGGAAAGCTGACGTCGCGGCGATGAAGGCTGTTTGGTGGGAAATTACCTTATTGGTTTCCTTCGACGAACAACTCAGTACCCTTGTCTTGAAATTTAACTTCGCCTCGACAGGTCAGGGGTCAAACCCAACGATCGTTGAACTGTCAGATGCCATTAAATGGAGTTTAAAACTTAATTTCGTGCAGTTTCAGTTATGATGCAGTGTTCTATTCTATTATGAACATGTATATATAATGAAATGAAGTCTACAATTCTATTCTTGTTACTTTGTTTGCCTGATTAGATTTTTTGAACTTGTCTGATAAATGATTAAAGAAGCAACATTTTGTAAACTACATTAGCTAAAATAATCGTTTTTAGCGGATCGTTTTTAGCGGATGATAAAAGATTTAAGAAACAACAACGGGATGTAAGTAAGGTTAGAGCATTTGTTCACGAGACTGTGATTTTTATATCTCTATGGAAACTTAAATTTGAAATTTGTCCTTATATTCCATTTAAAGAGGACAGAATTATTCATTCTATTTGTTGACACTTCATTTGTGTGGCTCATATTGCGTCTTTCATTAAGGAAATATCTAAATGCATATATTCTATATTCTTATTTGTTAGTTATTGTAGACAACATAATTGTAATTGTACACAAGATATATACATATCAAAGCGTTTTAACAAAATCTAAATGCCTATTTTCTATATTCCTTATTGTTAGAAATTGTACCCAACATATATACAACATATACAACATATATTAAAGAGTTATATTAAAATATATTTATTATTATATTAAAAACAAAATAACAATAATCGTCATAACTACTTGATTTGATAAGATTGTCAGAGTAATTATTATAATAATCATTTAATCTATATCCGTTAGATAACTTCTGTTCATTGCCCATTAGCAATCTTATTGATAAGCAATGCTACTTTCACCATTAACAGATGGAACCATACCTGAAAGACTATAACAAGTTCAAACTTAGGATATTTTCTTCAATGTTCTTTGTGGTTCTCTCTTGTTATAATTATTCATTATTATTATATTACAAAACATACAGACATTGTCATGGTGACGATTACGGACCTTTCCAGATGGAAGCTTCCATCATCACTGAGACTCGATGGACGATTGCACGATGATAAAATGCATATGAAACTCTTCCCGGTATTCACATTTTGACAGTTTTTGACCCACACACCTTAGCACAAACAGGGCGTGTTCCTTTGTGTACAGTAGGTAAATCGTGCACTATGTGTGTTCCTCTTGCACTAATGGGATGAATTGGTTTATGTCGCAAACATGACAGTCTAAGAACCGCCCAGAGGCTAATATAAACAGTCACAACGTTTCTCTTCATTCTGTTGGCCATTTCTTCCTTTGTTATACAAGTACATATATGAAGATCAATACTAATTTGTAATATCTTTCCATATTGAAGAATTTGAAATCAATCAAATTTAGAAACACAAATAAGATTAGATAATATTTTTTAAAAGTGTATGCAGGACACATATAATATTAATTGAATATTATAATTAATTTATTGCACAATATGGATTTTGTTACCCTAAATTACTCTGTACAAGAAATGAGAAACTTGATTCAGATAAAATACAGGATATAGTCAAACAGACATAGCCGATCATCAAAGTACATATAGGTATGTTGGATAGTAATTAAATGTTCTCCAGACTATATTATGCTTTGTTTAATAACGCTCCGGAGAAAGACACGCTCCTATGATTACCTTCCCACAAATGTCCACTTATTTCGAAGACTCTGACGTAGGCTGATCCTCCCAATTTCACGAATCCAACTGCGACCGTTGTACCACACGGAGGGGAGTCGTTGTCATATGTAAGCCCGAGTCCGATTCTCTTTTCTTCAGCTATGATTTCAACAATTATGTAATCCCCTGCTGTTGGACATGTATATACTGTGAACAGATACAGGCCGCTGACAGGAGCTGTGAAGATTCCAGTAGAAGGATCATAGCCGTCATGCAGATTGAATAGCAGGTGAGTAAATACCAAAACGTCACCGTTACCTGGTGCACGGGTCGTTAAACCTGTCGCTTTGAAAGCAACAATCGGAGTCAAGGCCAAAGCTGAAAGAAATGTTTGAAATGCATTTTATATTGACAATAATGTTTAATATACACATAAGGCCACTCGCGTCCGAGTGGTCTGAGTCGTCGACTTGTAAATCCTCAGCGCATCACAGCGTGGGTACGAGTCTCGGTCGGTGATGGAACTTTTAATAAGTCTTCCAGCGGACCTATGGAACGCAGTTGATTTTACACAGAAACATATTTGGGGTCTTCTTTCACTAATAATTAGCTGAACACCGCACATATAATTATCATAATGTCGGTGCGATTGAACAAAACAAACAAACCAAAACACTTATAATTGGCCTGGCCCTAAATGCTCGGGCCCTTGTCGAAAGGAAAACTTTCGTATGAGGAGGTGATCCAACATTTTAAAATGGTCATTCTGCAATTGCCTTTTTTATTTATGTAACTTAATGATTATTATATACGTATGCTCGTGTTTTCTTTCCACATGAGTTTGTCGGCAATGTTAAATACTATGTAGTCTGTAAGAGTAATAAAATGCGCGCCATTTGTAATAAAAACGCACAATATCGTCCAGAAACCAGTTCATTGTACGATCCTCAGCTTGAGAGCTATTATTACAAGGTGCACTAAAATCAACGAGAACATTCCACAAGCACGGCATTTTGAAGGAGTGAGCAAGTTGTCAATATTTGACTATTCCTACAAATATCACAAAACGTTTTTAAAATCTGAAATAATTTATTTTCGAACGGTTAATATGCCCACTTCCTGCTTAGCTCCTAGAGCAAACAAATGTCTTTCACCGTTTCGAAAAGTACCGTTACATTGGCAAAGTTGAAATTATATGCAACTGGCGATGGTAGTTAAATTTAAGGTTATATTTTTTGCAGCGTTTTGTTTTAGAAATTAAACGATAATTCAAATAACGACGACGGTAACAAATATTAATATTTATCCTCAATAATAATGCATAAAGGGAAGAATTAAGTATATTTAACAATTTATTCTTACCCTATCTCTATTTGATGATATGTTTAAATATTCGAGTACACGTCTCTTTCTTTTTAAATATTTTTAAACTGATTTATATATGGAATCTGAACGCTTTACAAAATGTACATAAAGAAATACTCAATTTAACAAAATATCTTAAAATGTAAAATGTAACTGCCATCAATATAAAACCAACGATACCGAGATGGGGACTTGTTCATTTGTAATAAGAAAGTAGAACAATCCAATAAGCGTGTATTCTATATGATCTGCATTATTCTCCTTTTATAATGTCATCAGTTCTGTCACTTGTCATTATCTCAAAAACATGCCCGTAAGAATTAAAATCAAACTTTAAAAGGGTTAACTCACCGGTGACGTTACTGATCAACTCTGATGACATTCCGCTAAAGTCTCGGAGGTAGGAAAGTACAGTTTGATTCATGACCGTCCAGGCGTCACGATTGAGTTGCCTTTCTGCCTTGAAATCGTCAAATGTTTTCTGTAAAGTATCCATGGTTGCGCGACACTCTACTGATATCTTGTTAAATTCATTTTGGAGTTGTTCAAACTTTATTTCTGTACGAATCATTTTCCCTAATAACGATTCTTCATAGGCAAATTTAGAACAGACAGGTTCTTGTCCTAGGCACACTTGAATGCAGGCGAGTAGAATCAAGAAAACAAACATTTTATCGGTGTTTATTCGAAAAAATCTAAATATTAAATATATTCGACTGATTCTGCAGGTTGTTAGCGAATCAAGTGTGGTCTAACATGGCAAACTTATGTCTGCTCTTTGGAATTACGTTTGTTCGGAATGAAAAGGATAAAAGGGGTGTTTAAAATGGTTTAGTCGCATTTCCCAACTTTAAGATTTCACTAGTCTCACTTTCCCAACCTATAGATTTCACACGTTCACAAAAGGTTCTCACTACTGTCTTACCTGGATTTTTTAAACTGTTAAAAAAAGAAGTCACATTAAATGTTCATGAATATCAAGAGTTAAATATGATATAATTGGCCTATAGATATTTAGTAATTTTGTTATTTTTTCTGGTTATTATGCGAACACTAGTCCCACAGCTTTAACAAACAAAAATGAAATCCAATTATTTTCTAATAAAATAAATTATTGTTATTATTGTGTAATATTACTTATTGCTGAATTTAATTAACTGAAGAAATAAGGCTAATTTATGCTGATTAGTCATTATTTTTAAAACTGGGGTATATCTATCATATACTAGTAAGTAACTTTTCTGTGTTATTGATATATACAAATCTTGCTTTTGTTATGTCATATATCATGACAGTAAACTAACCTTTTCTTCACAATAAAGTAATTTTCATATATTATCACCTATCGAACACTATTGTTCACCTAAACAATAAAGTATCACTTTCCCAAACCTAAAATTTGGTCCAAAATCCAAAAGTTGGGAAAGAGAGAATACACCCTTAAATGTTCCGAAAAAATATTCACCCTCTTGTTTACCTTCGGCTATTTAATTTACTAAAGTTATGATACTTTCATAATGCGGAGTACATGACGCAATTATAATCAAGTTTGAAGCCTCCCAGGAAGAAATAATAAACAGGAACATTGATAGAGAAAAGCTATTTCATGTTATTACCGAACATTTTCAACAGCCCTTCTACTTTATAACCCAGTCAAACCTTTGCTGATGATATTCATGTTATTTTTGACGAGTGTATCAGCATCAATAAAGAAAGCACGCCGTGTTCTACTTATCCATTTAAACAATTTGCAGGATTGCTTTGTAGCTGTCTTATCATAATTACCTGTTATGAAAAAGTAGGATTCATGATAATAACATAAAGTATATAGATGCACTCAGACGTAGACGTTGATACAGACAATTATGTTAAGAGTTCAGTACAATAAGCCACTACAAACTGGCACAAGAACGGACTTAACTAAACTCTAGTAAAACATTCAAGAAGCTGTGATAAGCTTTAACAAAGAACAAACCGGACTAAAGCAGAACCTTTATTTATTTGTATAAACTGCAGAATAGCTATAACAAACGGGAAAACGTCTCAAACACAAATCCCGTAGTGTACGAAGTGCTTGTTGCAAAAGCCATAATAACGCTAACAGACCCATTGTGGTACTTTATCAACAAAAGTTGTTGAAAACAATTAACCAAGTATTTGTCGATACAATTTGGAGTTGTAAATATGATAACTAGTGTCAAGTGAAGAAATAAGGTAAAAGGTAAAAGCTGCACAAATATAGTATGATTGGTTTTGTACAATTTTAAAACTTTTGTATGGAGACCCAGTGCTCTTCCGACAGCGGCCATGAATCTTTTCTAAGTAGTTTTATTATACATTTTAACTGGTGGCACAATGTTTACAAAGGTTTGTCAAAATATAAAATATTATGATTCTGACGGGTTTAAACAGGGTATTATTTGTTTATTGCGGTCAAAGGTAAGGTTAATCTCAAATATTTTGGGACCGTGTCAAACCGGAGTAGATTTGTCATGGACATGGACAGCCAGCAATGTCTCAGGGCGCAATCGGTAGAGCGTCGGCTCTAGGTACGGGAGGCCCGGGTTCGATCCCTGGCCGCGACATACCAAAGTCGTTAAAATGGTAGTAGAATAGCTCCCTTGCTAACGTTCAAGCAAATATAAGGATAGCTCCACGACTGGTTGGCCCGGTGTCAGGTGTGGTATCATGCCAGGTGTTCACGGCATTCTATACACAGTGAAGGCAGCAATATATATGCTTCAAGTGGACACCGTCTCCAGATAACTGAAATACTGTTGGTGGGACGATAAACCCAATAAACAAACAAACAATGTCTCAGGTAGGCCTGGCAACAAGACTCTTACTGCAACCTTTGACTTTACTTGTGGGAAGGTATAACACGCATATTTAGCGCAATCAATATAAAAGTATAGAAAATCGAAACCAATATGAAATATATAGGAAAAATAATGGACGATAGAATAGGATGAAAATAATATTTAGTGGCCGTAATTTAAATGTGTCATAAATACTGGTATATGTTAAATTTCTGTTGTGTTTGACAAGGGTAAATAATATCTGTCAGTGCTTTAGCTGCGAAATGCACAGTTTGAATAATGTACAGAAGTAAGACATTAATATGAGTCGCTTTTTATAATGTTAATATATATTTATAGTATAACATATAATTTTGCATATACGTGTATTATCATAAGGGCATTTAGTTGTAATGATAGATGAGGTAATGAAATTCAAATTTGGTACCCTTTTCATTAAGTTCCTAAACTGTTTTTTATCTGAAAGACAAAAACACAACATCTTACTTAATCATTGCAGATATTTATATTAAGGATCATATAATAATCTGGTTATAGTAGTACAAGGTCAGGTTATGTTTGCTTTTAAGTTACACGGCCTCTACTTTTGTACTCGTGCAGTGTTTTTTGCTGATACAAACATTGTTAAAAGAATGGTTTTTATGAAAACAGTCTAGTTTTTCCACTAACATGGCTAATTGGCTGGACATGAGTGAACAGTCAGATATTCTGTAAAGATTTTGTTTATCTTATATGAAACATTTGAATAAAATGCAGGATGCCTTGTTGCATAAGGGTTTTATACTGCCATTATACTTAGAAGCATTAAAATCATTGTGGTGAAAGAATTTTGAAAACGCATTCTTTTATTAGTGTAATTTAAAACATTGTTATAACAATTTTGAAGAGATAACCTGGTTTCTAGCATTGAATTCCTTTGGTACAAACTCGTGCAAGCCTTGTAGGTTGAGATATGCAATTACCATAGGAGGTAGCACGAGGTGATTCACCATAGATAATTGACAATATTGACGTTGAAATCGTTTCTCTTGTATATTTTAGTAGAGACATTGTCATTGGAAACGGTTGTCTAGAAATGATGCATTTGAATGTCAGATATTTGCTTTATTTAGGGTAAGTTCTGGAGGGTAAATCATATCGATCATTTGAGCAAAAGGATTATCTATGGTTGAAATATCGTCGAGAAAGTCTCTATAAAGTAGCTTTAATTCGAAGGGAAAACATAAAAAAAACCATAACATTTCTTTCAAAGCAGCATAACAAAATCTGCCATTAAAGGTGCACAGTTGGTTCCCATAGGAATATCGTATTTTCAGTGAGAGCAATCAATTGACTTAATTAAATCACGAGGTGACGACATTGGTACTTATGTAAGAGATATTGGTGAATAATTTTGCACTTAGTACTGTTTCATAGTAAGTTCGTCAGACAAATTGTGTGGTTTTACATGTTTCATCCACATCTACTTCTACAAGTACAAATCTTTCGTTGATATTCAAAAAGGACTGTTTAGGTATTTTAAGTGATGAATAGCTTTCTTAGGTTTACTAAAAGGGTAGAAATGGTAGAAGTTGCTGCGATAATTATCATCTTTAAAATAGCCAAGTATTAAGTGCTACAGAATCTGTATTTTCTCTCTTACACTAGTGTTCGTCAAACCGATTAATTGCATCAACTATTTCTTTGCAAGGTCAAAGTCAATTTTATCCAGCAGGCGATATTTCGGACAACTTAAGAGTAAATTTCTTATCACCGATACTATTCAAACCCAAGAAATGATATGTCAAGAAGGTAAATAACAGGCAAGTGGAGTTGAGCAGTCACAAGAATCTTCAGGTTAAGGTCTTCAACAGTTTGGTTGTAACTGACAAGAAGACCTATGATGGTTGCTGTCCTGGTAACGAATCGTTGGTTTTTTAAGTAATTTTATTTTTTATATTTTTATCAGGAATGATACTAGGTAAGTTGATAAAATCAATCTTTTTACAAATGCATTTTATTTAAAAAATGGCGTTTGTGATGGAACTAGAAACCACAATAAATAAAGGATATATATATTTTATCCGCCTCATTGTCTAAAATAAGGAAGTGTTGTAACTACACATAGTTAATCATAAATAATAGATCGATTATCAAAGTCTCGTGGTATAAACATTTTTGTCTCCAAAATTTGACTTTTGTTTATGATTTTTTCCTTGAGATCGGCGTTTGCGTTTGAATAACGAATAAAATACTCAAGATGTCAATATTCGGAAATTTTAGAAAGGTTGCCGGCCTGATGAATAATGTCATTGAGACTGAGTGGAAATAGAACCTTAAGTCTTTTAATCTTTTAATGTCTTGTTCGGCATTGTACTTGGCCTGGAATTTGTATCCTATAGAAGAAATGACATCGAAAATAAATATTGCAAAGATAAGTTGGTTCTGTTTTTGCGCTACACATACCTTTTATGTACCACTGATGTTGTTGCAATGGTTGATAAGACTCAGAAACATTATGTTGTTCTAATAACACATCCTGTCTTTACCCTAAAGCTCTTAAAGAGATGTCTTGGGTGTATATTTGGCTTTTAAAAGAGTACAGTTAATTATTTTTACAAAGTATGTGTTTCCAAATATAATATCTTTTGTTGATAGTTCCAAATTTACATAAGAACATTTTGGTTTGTTTGTTGCTAATTGTGTTTATCGTCCCGCCAACAGTATTTCAGATATCTGGAGACAGTGTCCACATGAAGTAGATATAGGGCTGCCCTTACGGTGTATAGCAACACCTGGCATGATACCACACCCGGTCACATTATTCATAACACCGGGTCAACCAGTCGTGGAACTACCATTATATTTGCGTAAGCGTTAGCAAGGAAGCTATACCTCTGCAATTCTTAACGGCTTTGGTCTGTCGCGGCCAGGGCTTAAACACAGGGCCTCCGTACCTGGATCATACGCTCTACCGAATGCGCTACCAGGTCCGGTATTGTGGCTTGTTAAGTGTCCAAAAGCATTTAATATATGCAAAGTGGTTAAATATGTGTAATATGGTTCCTTTCTCTGCTTTGCAATAGGAACATAAACTGTTATCTTTTTTTTTATCATCATCATAATCTTCCCCCCTCTCTTTTTTCTGCTTCTATTCCTCCGCATAGTCATCCTCCTCCTCCTCATTAATTATTGCGATTGTTCCTTAAACATAGACCTTAAGACGTCTCAAAATGCGTTTACCTTTTACCTATCTGATTTTGTGGACATTTCAGACCTAATATATTCATAAGAACATTCTTTTAGGACGAAATTGTAGATGAAACAATTAACTTGCTTGATCTTTGGTCGTTATTTAAATGCATCTTTTACAAACCGATGTAAACATAGTAATTATCGGCTTTATTAAGATTCGAACGGATGGGTTATGTGCTAAAACAAACTTACATAACATGTTTATAATCTACAAATTCCTTTATTACAAAAGTACTCATATAAAGAAAGATACTTAAAAGCTCAAAATAATGTAACAAACTTTCATACAACATAGTCATTGCTGTTAGCAACAAATCTGCCTATATAACTTTGTTTATAATTTTTGATTTGTTAAGCCAAAGGCAAATAACTAACTTGCAGAAATTTCAGATACCACACACTTTGTAGACGTTTTCCAATGATAAACAATGATAAACTAACATAACAACGTTGCAGTGGCGTTAAAGTAAGTATAACATTCTAAAACTAGATGTGAAATTCTTGTTGCCATGGTGGTCGCAGCAAATTATGCTGTGTTTCGCAACAATGCTCCGGAGACTATTTGCACACAGCCCATCCGTTTATTGGACCTTAATGTACGCTGGTACTCCAGCATTCGTGTATCCAGTGGCATCAGTGGCCAATGTAACGCTCGTCAAAGGAGATTAAGTTGTGTTAAGTAGTGCTCCGGAGAAAGATGGAAGCCTATGGACGTCTTCAATCAAGGCATTTGCAACTACACTGAAGACCTTGATGTACGCTGTTCCTCCGAAGTTAATGAGTCCTATGGCGTCAGCTGAATTACAGGGATAGTCATCATAGTCCCGGGTAAATCCACGTCCGAGCATCTTTCCTTCTACCATGATTTCAACGGTGATGTATTGCGCTTTTACAGTACATGTCTGTACGGTGAAAATATACAATCCGCTGACTGGAGCCGTGAAGATTCCAGTGGCAGAATCATAGCCGTCTTGCAGGTTGAATAACACATTCGGGAAAACGAGATTTTCACCGGTTACAGGAGAACTGGTTTTCAAACCCGTCGCCTTGAAGGCGACAATAGGAGTCTTAACCAAACCTGAAAATAAATTATCGTCGTTGTGGATTGACATTTTTAAGGAACCTATCACCAATTTTAAAGACTTAAAGATACCGCGAATAGTTTTTCATACCTTTCAACTTGCTTGCAGTCATAATTTTTAAGTCTCAAATGAAATCCTTCAATCACAATATTTACACAAAATTTTTTTTTATGGCACAGTAAAAATAGAAAGTAAAACGGAAAAATGTGTAAGGAATTCTGTTTTTTAACATCTTTCATTATATGTTAGCAAGAAGATAGAAACTGTTTTTCCATACGATTCTATCTTTTGAAACGCAGATTCTGTTTAAACTTAAACCAGTCTAAAAGTGTTGTTTAGCATTGCTGTTTTGACATAAAATTTGTACGAAATTTATAATTGTGATGGGCAGAGTGATTGTTGGAAAACACTAGATTTTTCTAGTATTATATGTAAACGTACGCAGGCGTGATATTTCTAATAAAATAACAATTCACAAGTTTAGATCTTATCTGCGTTTTCATGCTGAACTAAAAGACAGAAACATGCACATATAATAAGATGGACATTACTTCAAAATATTCTTAAAATCCTTATAAGCTCACAGAAAAGTGTTTGGACAAGATTTAAATAATCTTTAAATTGGCATCTGCATTCGATCTTTTAATTCAAATTTAGGTGAAATGATTTCATCTGAAGACCCATAACTTTGAAAACCTTAAAGCTAAGATGTTTTGTAATGACTTATACTTTGCCAGATATAATACCCCCCGTTTTTTCTGAGAGACGTAAATATTATAGTAATATTCGCCAAAATCACTATTTGGAAAAGGAGAAGACCCGGACGGGACTTTAAACGAATGCAAATAAAACGTCAAGCACGCAGCACACACCGTTTATTGTATTTGATATTTTCTATAGCTGCTCAAACATGTGAATATAAGCCGATCATATTCGTCTTGAGTTTACATCGTAATTTGTGATTAAAAAGTTAAAAACTTAAATCATTTAGCTAGTCTGTTTCACACTTCCCAGTCTTAATCGTTATGATATTAGTATAACGATATGAATACCCAAATATTTCGAAAACATTATATTTACGTTTTACTCTCGTTCGGCTGCAATAAATTAGTACATAAGAGAGCACTATGATACATTTTCCTTTCAATTGAGAGGCACGTGACAAGCGTCTAAAGTTGACTGTTTATGATCATTGTCAAACATATTCGAATGTTGCAAGTCATTTCCGCAAAGCACCGATACAAGCTTTGTTAATTTTTGAATAAAAATTGCAAAGAAACTACCTCTTAAGGCCATTTATTCTGCTTCTAGTGTATACACACATTTAGTCTATATTCAGATATGTTAAATGCACACCGCCACTATTATTAATGATATTCATGATATTGCCGACTAACCGTTCCAAGGCGGTAACTCTTTGCAGTTTGCTCTTTATGTTAAATGACTCATCATAAATTTGTTCTTACTTTTACATTTGGCTTGCATGTGAAATACCTTTGTCCATTGCCTTTTCAAATTTTGGTATATGTTGTGAAAAGAGCAGATTACTTCGCTTTTAACAGTGTAGCTTGCAACATTGAAGTATCATGTAAAAGAAACAGGCATTAACACGAATTCACAGCTATTTTGGCTTTGGAAATGTCATTTTAAACAAAAGAAACCGACTATGCAGATGATAACAATGTAGCTTGCAGTTACACATGTAGCAGACCACAAAGCCGAAAGCAGATTATGAGATCGTCCAGATCCCATCATAGTAACGGTTCGTTACCCTCACATATTAATTTAAAGGTCTGTTTAGTCATCTTCTTCTTATAAACGCATGCTCTCTGCAGCGCCCTGAATGTCTCACATTCGTGCTTTTTTCTTGTATTTTATTATCTTGGTCTCCAAATATCTACCGGTGTGTGAAATATCTAAGTGCGGAGGTAGTCAAGACATTCATGAATAGATCTGAGTTATACTTAGTAAAGTCTGGAGAAGACTTTGTTATACAACTCTAACATGGTGACTTAAAAGAACAGACATTTATTTTACTGTTCACATATTTTCCTAGGTATTAATTAAATGATAAACAATAGTTAACATCTGTGAAGTTAACCAACATAATGTTTATGTTTTCATCCAATGATAAATATACATTTACAAGCAAAACGGCATTTACCCTATAGCGACAGAATTTAAAGCACCCAATTAAAAGCGAAAGTTAAACTATATAAAATATCTTCAACGATAAATATTTTTGATAACATCCTTAATAGTAAGTACACTATCAGAAATACAATTGTCCCAATTATTTACTCCCATTTTCTGTTAACGAATATGTTTTGATATACGACTATAAATAAAATTTCTTAATAAATATTTTAAACGAAACTATATGACAAATGAAATCCCTTGCATATACAATGACTTTCTAACAAAAGGAAGACTCTCTATTGAACAATATTACTACTGTTTAGTCGTTCAAATATATAGAAATACGAGCCGACCTTGATACTCTGCTAATTCGTAAGAGAATACTATTAGACTAAATGTATTACATTACCTGTCACGTTACTCAGCAGATTTGCCGACATGCTTCTTACGTCGTCCGACAATCTTTCGATTATTCTCTCGTTCTCTTTGAACTTTGTTTTGCTGTTGTTGATCAAAGCCCCTACTTCGGAAAATACGGTTTGGTTCAAGTCATTCCAAGCTTCACGGTTCATTTGCCTTTCTGTCTTGATATCTTCAAGTGTGTTCTTCATTGTATCCATGGCTTTACGAAACTCTCCCGACATTTGGTTTAATTCATTTTGCACTTTCTCAAACTTTATTTCTGTACGAATCATTTTTTCTAACAACGATTCCTCATAAGCGAATTTTGAACATTCAGGTTCATTTCCTAGGCATACCTGAAGGCTGACGAGTAGAATTGCGAAGACAAACATTTTATCTGAGTGTTTTAATCGTATAAACCTAACAGTAAATAGACTCTCCTGGTTCTGCAGTTGTTAGCGAATCAAGTGTGGTCTAACATGGCAAACTAGTGTCTGCTTCTTTTCACGTTTGCTCGGAATGAAAATCTGGAGAGGGTCGCTTAAAATGTTCAGATCAATATAAATTCACCCTTGTTGTTTAAATTCGGCTATTTAATTTGACAATGATATGAAACTTTCGTAATAAGGAGATAATGACACGATTGTGTTGTAAGTTTGGATCCTTGCAGATGGAATTATTAATTTAACAGGAACACCGATAGAGAAAAGGTTTTTCATGTTATTACTGAACATTTTCAACAGCCCATGTTCTGCATAACACAGTCAAACCGTTGTTGCTGATGTTATTTTTGACGAGTGTATCAGCAGAAAGAAAGGAAACACATAGATGCTTTGTAGTTGTCGGGTTATTAATACCTGTTTCCGCCATCTGGTTTCGAATGAATGGGTTTTCTTAACAATAACACCAAGTATATAAACAGACGTAGACGCAGAAAATTATATTATGAGTAGAGTAAAAATACACACTAAGAAATAGGCACAACAATGGACGTATTAAATTCTCTAGTAATAAAAAAACACATTCAAGCAGATGTAATAAGAGTTAATGAAAACAGACTAGTCTAAAGCAGATATTTTATTTACTTGCACAAACTGCAGACACCTTACAATTGGGAAAACATCTTGAACACATTGTTTACAAAGTGCCTTTTCTGCAGAAGCCATTATTACAGTTACAGACACAATTTTGTACTTTTCTATAACAGTTTAAAATTGTAAGTGGTGAAAACAGTCTACCAAAGCATTAATCGTCTATACATTTTGGCGCTGGCTGAAAAATGGTAAGAGTGAAAATTTTAAAATGATACATAATGTAAAAGCAGCAAAAACGACTGGTTTTGTATGATTTATATGTTTTGTATGGAAGAGCCTTTCCGTTTATTTAGGTAGAAGCAAAGAGGTGAGGTTGGTTTTTCTTCTTGAATAGATTGGCATCGAGTAAAACTGGGCATTGTTTTTGTTACCTTGAACAGACTTTGTTATAGTCGAGTTAGGGGGCTGATTGGTCGCCATGATCAGTTCGGGGTCGATTAGAGGTTGGGTTGATTCGTCCTTTTAACAGTATGTAGTCAAGTCATAATAGATTGATTTGTCGTTTTAAACAGATTGGGGATTCATTAGTAATGGGATGAATTTGTCGTCGTGTAGAGGTGGGCTTTATTATTTACTTTGAGCGGTTTGAGATTAATTATTTGTGGTGTTAATTTATTACCTTGAATAGATCGTATTCAGTTAGAGGTGGTTGATATGCAGTTTTGATATTATGTGCCTTTCCGAATGTTGGTAAATGCTGCAAGGCTCATAGGACTTTGTCATACATTCTTATTGTAGTGATGTATTAATTGTCGTTTTGAACAGATAAGGATTAAATAGATATGACGTCGAGTGTAGTCTTAAACAGACTGAAGCCAAACAGTGCCGGAGATTATTGTCGTTTTGAACCGATAGGAGTTAAGTAGATGTGGTGTTGATTTGTATAGTATAGTATCGATGTTGTTGATTTGTCGTCTTGAACATATTAGGGCTAATTAAAATATTGTTGATTTGTTGTTTTGTACAAGCTGGAGTCAAATAGTGATTTGGTTGATTTGACGTATTGAATAGGTTAAATTCTAGTAGAGGTGATATTGATTTGTAGTTTTGAACAGGTAGGAACTCAGAAGTGATGGAGTTGATTTGTTATTAATGATTTTATATATTATTCTTTTAACAGCTTTACCAGACTCCCGCTGCAGACGCTTGCTGTTAGTTGTCAGAATTTGATGGAATATTTTAATGCACTGTTTGTTTGTGAGAATACCTTTCAGTATATGCCAAGTCGGAACGCCCTAGTCGGCCCTTTTTGCTAACAGTATGTTTCTAGGCGGTAACTCTCGGTTTTCTTTTAGTGTGCAATGTCTCGTCTCTGTGTCACTTTAACATCTTCTCTGTATGCCTTTGTCTAGAGGTAGTTCTACTTTAGAAATCTGTGGTAAATCTTATACATGTAGTACTTTTACTTGAGCCGCATACGTCAGGAATTCATTTTGAAAGAAATATAGGAATATACAATTTACTGTTAAATTTCAGAAATTTTGTGCAGTTACAGAAAGGAGATGTAGTATGCTGCAATCCCTTTCTGCGCATGCTATAAATTTGAATGATAAAAAATGTAGTATTGCATCCGATCGTGAGAACATTTTCACTCATTTTATGGATGCGCAAATAACCCTAGTTGTAGGTTGTAAAACATCAATGAATGGAAAAATATTGTGGAAGCAAAAATGTATTGAAAATATATAATGGCCGTAATTTTAATGTGTTTGTCTTAAATAATTGTATATGATAAATTGCTGTTGTGTTTAAACATGTTTTTTTTAAATCTGTCATTTTTTTATTTGCGAAATGAACGTTTTAAACAATGTTCAGAAGTATAAGATTAATATAAGTATATACAAAATGAATGGTATTTATGTTTTAAGTACTAATATGATATTATTAAGCAAAACTTTACACGCAAATGTATTGTCATGAAGACATATGCTAGTGATCAAAGACGAGGTAATTTTTCCATTTATGAAATTAAGTACTTGTTTCATAAATTTTACTCTGTATATAATAGTACACGGTCAAGTATTGTATGTTTTCAACGAACATGACGGCTATTTTTGTCCTCGATTCAGTAACCGTAACATTTGTTTTCAGTAAACGAACAGCTGTGCAAAGTTCATTTGTTGATACACACATTCTTGAAAGAATGATCTTACGGAAACATTATAGTTTTAACACTAACATGGCTAACAGGCTGGACATGAGTCTTGTGAACACTTATATATTCTGTAAATAATATCAAATGTTTCTTTTAGTGAAAAAATGATTTCATTTCACCGATAAAACCTGACATTTCACTACACTGAAGTATTGAGTCTAACAGTAGTCAGACCTATCTCACCTTACTTTTGCTGTTTAGTTAAGGTTTTATATATACGGTTCGTTGTGATTATTAATATAATAAAAAATAGAATATTTGTCTTTATTAATTTTCATTCTTGCTTGTACGTATAAAGCACATACATGCATAATGTACAAATGATAAAACCTAGTCTGTCCAATCTTATACATTATACAGAAGATGTTTATTTTGTGATGCATACATCAAGAAATTTGTAGATGTTTTCTTTTGTTCTATGTGTATAGGTACATTTCTTTAAAGCTTATTATTTGTCAAAACAAACTACGAACTTTGAGTAAAAACAAATTAAAAAAATTCAAAAGTCAGGTAAACTGATTGTATTGTTAGTGGAGGAGAAAAAAAAAGATTCAGAAAAGAAGAGAAAGAAAAATAGAGTAGGGTATTTATTCTGGTTATAAGAGATATATGCCGTTTATGTTCACATGTTGTTGTTGTAATTGTTAATAAGCCTCTTGAAACATTTCCAGATCTTATTTTGTTCATTTTAATAACGTTCTGTCATTTTCCTGGATAGATTCTACTTTGAAGTAGTTGCTTATCGACTTCATAAAAAAGTCTTGTATGTGTGTAGGGGTATATGATTTCCTTCTCTTCTATTTAGTATATATATTATGTTTTTATAATTGTAGAATTAATCATTTTGTAAAGTATGTGTTTCCTAATATAATATCTGTTGTTGTTAGTTTCACATGTACATTGGACCATCGTTATTTGGTAAGTGTCCAAAAAGCTTCATCATTTATAATTGTTAATTATTAATTACTAATCTTTGAATGTTGTTTAAGTGCACCTCTTGTACAAAAATAGTAATTATCGGCTTTACAAAGTTTCGAACAGATAGGTTATCGGTTAAAACAAACATAGGGAATCTATATATAGGCTACAATATCATTTATTATTAATGTGCTCATATACAAAACAAAGATACTTGAAAGTTCAAAATAATGTTACAAACTTGCGGCCAATATAGACATTGCAGTCAAAAACAAATCTGCCTATGTTAATTATTTTCTCCTTCTTTTTAGACATTCTTTTGCTGTTTTCTATCAAAGAACCTACTTCGGAAAATACAGTTTGGTTCATGTCTTTCCTGGCGTCACGGTTCAGATGCCTTTTGACTTAATATTGTCAAGTGTGTATTCATGGGTGTGCAAAACTCTCGCGATATTTTGTCAAATTCATTTTTCACATGTTCATAGTTTATTTATGTACGAATCATTTTTGTAACAAGGTTTCCTCGAAGCCAAATTTATAACACACAGGTTCTCTCCTCGGCACACGTGCATGCTGACGAGTAGAATTGCCAAAACAAACATTTTGTCTAAATTTTTACATTTACAAACAAATATATTAAATATATTTGACTGATTCTGCAATTGTAAACGATTCAATTGAGGTTTTTAATGGCCAATCAATTTATTGGATCCCGTGTGTCTGGACAAAATGCAGAAAGGGGTCCTAAAAATGTTCCGATCTTAATTAACACACCATCCTTTCTACCTTTAGTAAGTGTAGTTTAATAGTATATTCCTGGACAATAACTCATTTATTTTGTATAATACGGTGAGCATGTTATGTTTCTTAAGTCTAAAGTAGTGCAAGAGGAACTAATAAACAGGAACACCGATACAGAGATAGAGAAAAACCTTTTCAAGTAATTACCGAACATTTCAACGCCCTTTCTACCTCAATGCAACATCATCCGCACTGGTGCTGCTGATAGTCATGCTATTTCGGACGTGTATATCAGCAAGAATAAAGAGAACACGTCGGATTCCACTGAACCATTTCATTAATTATCTGTTTTGATCTGTAGTTTACACAACTGAGACAATAATTATGTTCTTCCAAAAATATTATTCACTTTGAGGATAATGTCAATGTGTTTATCTTTGAAGACTTTTCTAGTGTTAAACACTGGATCCGCCCCTGCTGTACAACTTGACCTTGTAAATACGTTGTTGGTACAGCCGGCATTGCCACTTTTGTATCATAGTTCAAGCTCTATCACTTCCACTACTCCTTCCAGTCCGCATTTTTACTTTGTTTTTTTCTCAATAAGCACTAGCAAATAATGTCACTTATCTCCTGTACTTTCGATTAAACGAATAATGTCAAATATTGCCGACGTTCCTAATTTCATAAAAAGGTTCAGCAGATAATCAAATAAAAAACAAAAATACACACACAATATCTTCCAAGATAAAATAAAAAATAGTCAACAAGAGGTGACAATGAACATGTACCGATACTTTATTCCGGTTAGTTTCTACAAGTATGTTCAACAAAATCTGAAGTATATATATTCGAATAAAAAGAGTGGTCATATTTTTTAAACAACCATTTTAATACGATGCAAAAAGTCCATTTCCTTGGTTAGTCAGTCAAATTGGACACATTTAAGCAACTAAAACATTAATCGCAATATACGCATAACTTGCATGCCTTCTAACATGAGCGATGCCGTTTTGGTATTTGTTTCTCTAACCTAATAACAGGGAGAGCCGGTCGTTATGGTAGGCGTAAGACCTTCTGAGAAAGAGTTAATTTACCATACACCCATCAGATGTTCAATGTTTAACCATAGGACTACTCAACCCAAAACTTTAAACCGATATGTCAACCATATGACACATTCTTTCCAACCTGTTGAGACATCGAAACACCGCAATGAAGATGGTCTTTAAAGAAAATAATTAAAGATAACAATTAACAGGGCTGATAAATGTCTTATAATGGCATACAGTATATGGAACGATAAATGTTACGTTATTTCCTACTAGTGTTTGCATTTCAACAGATCCAGTAAGTGTGCTCTTAATGGTATGCGCACGGTACTTAATTGCTACTGACAAACCATCTATTTGATTCTGTATTATGCTACGATAAATGCTGGACGCCTATCTCCTGCATTGCTTTTTCCTTTGCTGTGTTTTTTTTTTTTGTAATTGCAAGCTGCATTGTGAATCTCGGCATCTTTTTTTAACAAAACCTCAGCAAGCAGCAGCGAGTCCGATTTATGCCACACAGAATAGCTTCGATGTACTGTTATTGCCTGCTACACTAATGTCCCTTTAAATCCATTTCACAAGACGCACTGCTCTTAAGACCGGCGTAGACGAAAAGCAATAATTCAACCTTACCCGATCTTAGGCAAAGCAGGGCGTCCAATCAACCCCTCAACTAATCGACCCCAACTTGCTTGATACGATATGAGGCGACAACATAACGTCTATACCGTGGCCGGATTTATAAACCTGTTTTTAAAATAATTACAATATATGGCATTTGGTGTTTTGCTTAATTCATTGTTATTCAAAGTTAAATAAACCTTTTATTTGGATTATACGTTGACCATTTAATATAAAAACAAATTGCATAAATTGATAAGAAGCAATACCTAATCCCGTGAATCAATGCTATTAAACAACAAGACAAGTCAATAAAATACTCACAAAAATAAACCAATGGCAATTTACGCCTCATTTGGCCTGATATTAACCCATTAACAACTGGAAATCGCTGTTTAAATCAGAATCAAACATGATCCATATTGAAAAGACTATATAAACATTATGCCAATTAAAAATTAAATATAAAAATAAATCAACGTAAAAACATAGGATAATACTCATTGACGCTGTCCTTGAGCATTGATGTCCAATATAAAAATGCTCTTTTTAAGGGCATTGGAAATGGCCTACTAAATAGAGTTATCCAACGTCCGGCCCCTCCATCAAATAACAAAAGGAAAGATGACACCATGATGTGATTTGTTTGTTATACACAGACACCAGAGGGGTCATCGGGGAAAAGGTAAACAATTAGGGATACTTGATGCTGTTATGTACAATAGTGCACCAGCGTTTAAGGTTACGCTAGTCAGATTAAGGGTTGTTTACCGTTGTGGGTTTGATGACGTAGCATTCGCGTAAATGCCAGAAGAAAAGGATCATGCTAGAAAGTTCAATTGTTTATTTTAACTGATCTTCGAGAATGTTCTTACTTGCTGCTTCTATCTTAAATCTTTCTGTGTTGGAACTTACGTGGACTTACTATATTCTACAGTGACATAAATATTAAAGTGTTGAATTTGAATTATATTAATAACATTCGTGTATTGTCTACCTTTGGATTATTTCAACTGTGCTTATCTACGAGAACATTCTACCGAAGACTCTTCAGGATTATTCGACGTTGGATTATTTGTTGCATTGTTAAAGGGACACCTCCTAAAGGGACAAACTGTAAGTTAATATTTATTTTGTCTTCTGAAATTTTGTTTCATTTATTTGTTATTGTTTTATTACGCCATATTTTTAATTATTTTTAAAATAAAACATTATTGTACTAGTTAGTTGCTGGCATGTTCTTTCTGTTACACCATTTCGTCGTTTAGTAAACGTGCCACCTTATTAATAGACTTATATAGCGCGACGGGTCGTAACAACATGAACAGGATGCTACAACCGTTTATTCGTCTCTCAATGTTTGTTCATGATTCAGAAAGTCACTTTTATTTATAGTCAACCATTTTTGTGTAGTTTTTTTCAAATCGAAATAATACCATATTCTTTTCTAAACACTATGTGGACATTATTTTTCAATGACGTCACTACTTTCGTTTTAACTTATAGGAAATATCAGCGCTTGGACATTTTGTATTCAAAAAGATCGTTTCTCTTTTCCTTGCTTGCATTTGAGAAACTCGCCAGGAAGTGCGATGTCAGAGCTCTGTAAAACCGGTTTAAGCACCCCAGTCGGTCCATATTGCCGAATGACCGTTCCAAGGCGGTAACTGTCGGGTTTGCTCTTTTCGTTAAATGACTCATCAAATGATGGACACGGCATCTGGCACGACATTAAAAACCAATAAGTTTTAAATCGTTCTGACACAACATTCGGCACGACATCCATCACGACATTTAAAATTACTTTTTGAGTTTGAAGTTTGTTCGTGCAAAAATAGTTTATTAGGTTAGTTGTTCCTTGGTCCGCCACGTCACGAAAGTGGCAAGCATATATTATACTTTATAATGCATGTTCATTTAACATGCATGTGGTCATTGTAATCCGAAAAACAGAGCAAATTATTGGAGGGTCCCTTTTTGTATGTAGGGGTTTAAAGTCCCAGAATGCCATGCAAGAATTATTGTGTGTGGGCAGGTTTCGGGAACAATACACATGATTATGTGTCCAGAATTATATTGTAAAAATGACATCATTTAAAATGATGTTAAAGAAAGTTTTTTTAGGCAAAACAAGATATATATTTTGTCGCCGTCATTGTGATCCGGTACAAGTGTGAAGCACTTACACAGACATTGGACTTGCTGATCAATTGTTTTTTTTATTTAATACGACATATCAACTTAATTCCTGTAAATTTTACATCGGATTACTTCCATGTTGGCAATTTATGTGGCCTAATAACTCCATGTCGGTAATCTTAAACCCCAAGTCGGTAATTTATATGCATACTAATTCCATTTCGGAGGTATTTATTTTATACGAATTTATAGTAACATGTAGGTAGGTAATACTGCCTGATTACGCCATGTCGATAATTTATTTGACTGTACTACTCCATGCCGACAATGTTTACTGCCTAAAATCCCATTACGGTAATTTATACGATCGAAAAACTCACTATCGAGAAATAATACGAATTAATATGATGGCACTTTATACGGCCTAATAACTGAAATATCGGTAACTTATACGATCTAATAACTCCATGTCAGTAAATTATACGGTAAATTTTGTCCAGTAATTCCATATCGGCAAAGTAACTCGATTTTTTTGTCGATAATTTAAATCCCTAAGTCGGGAGTGTATACGGCATTATAACTCCATGTCCACAATACATACTGCCTTCAACCCCAAGTCAGCAATTTATACTGCCTAATAATTCATATCAGTAAAGTATACGGCCCTGTCACTTCATGTAGGTAGTTAATTCCGCCTTATACCTCCATGTCGGTAATTTATATGACCGTATTACTCCCTGTCGGCATTGTATACAGCTTAAACTTCTTTGCGGTAATTTATACGGTCTAATAATCCAACTTCGATATATTACAAGGCATAATATCTTCATGTCTACATTTTTGCCGCAATAATACCTCTATGTCTGTAAGTAATACGGTCTAATAACTCTATCTTGGTAATTTATACGACATAAAAATCAATATCTTATATTTTGTATTAACCGATAATTTTATGCTATACATTTCATGGCCTGCATCCTAATTCAAAAAAGCGTAAACAATATATAATAAATAATGTATGTGTGTGTGTGTGTGTGTCTTTGTGTGTGTGTGTGTCCCCAATGGTTCTTTAAAAATCACATTGTTTAAAATTAAACATTTCAAAGAAAAGACAATCTTAACCAAATACATATGTTCTTCTATCGCCTTTACTACAATATTATCCCAAAAGACGCAAAAAATAAAGAAGTCCCCGTTTATACTTATTAAATACTCAGACCCAGTTTGACACCAAATACATGAATGTGTGTCTGTGTGCGCGCGTGTGTGTGTCTGTGTCTGTTTTGGCGTGTGTCCCTATGTGTGTGTGTGGAGGCGGGGGTGGGGGGGGGGTGGGGGCGCGTGTGTGTGTATTGGCCGTATGTTAGGCGAAGCTTTTCTTGTTTCGGTCCTTTATTTGACATGCCTATTAAGAGAGGCCACATCTTAAATGAGCGAGTCCAAATTTAGCGGATGTCCCACCTGAACAGACGTCCGACTTAAAACATATAGTCCACCTAAACGGATTTCTCACTTAAACAGATATACCACCTTAGCGAATGCCCTATCTTAATGGATATCCCGCCTAACGGATGTCACGTCTTAACGACTGTCCTACCTAAATGGATGTCAAACTTAAAGGTATATCCTAATATAACGAATGGCTAACCTAGAGGAAACCCCACTTAAAGAGATGTGTCAACTAGACGGATGTCCTACCTCAATGGATGTCCTACCTCAACGGATGTCCAAATAAACGGATGCCCACCTAAACGGATTTTCCATATATACGGATGTTGCGTGTAGACGGTTGCCACACTCACTTCACACACCAAAATACCTGCACAGCAGGCAACGGCGATAATTTAATTCGGACATTCAGAATTGTCGACGTTTTTACATATTTATACATATTGTATTTGAACTTTAGTATGTAAATCTACAAAGAGACTCATAATTCCGGCATTTGTAATATGACTGAATGCCGGTTTGAAGACTCTAAGTATTTATATATGTTGCCTTTTTACATTCAGGATTTTCTTTTGTATGGTACTGTAAGGCTCAATTTGAAATCATGATCGAAAAAGAAGCACACAAAAAAAGAAATTGTATTATCCGTTGTAGAAAATAACATGACTCCGCGGTACTCGCTATTGGTGTAAGCACCTAATATAAACGTACAGTAACCACATAGTTTATTTACAAACCTAATTTATATAAGGGTCGGAAGCAACTAAATGTATATCGGGCACTGTCAGATGCTCTACGGATACCGGATGCGTAACGGAGAAATTCCGTATACACAGACCAAATGATGACAGTTCGTGTGGCGATTTCCGGTGGCCGCCAAAGTAAGCTCATGACCAGGGACATGCAAATGTTGAAGTATTTTAAATCTTTCTTTTCTCTGTATATGTCCTGGCATGTTGTAACCATTCGGGGATTCGTTTCCAACATATCTTCCTATGAAATGTGCCTTATGTAAAAAGATGCAAGTGTACATTGGTTTCTTGTAGAATTTTGCTACAAAAGTAGTGGTCACATTAAAGTCCATTTTTAAAGCACAAATATGTCAATGGAGTCCAAAGGGGTAATACGAGTTAGGAAGAATACGCCAGATTAAAAATCATATATTTTCATTTCAAGATATAAATATCTAAATTCAAACATCTGAAGATACATCAGTTATACAAATTATATGTTCAATCCAATATCTTTGTATCCTCAAGTAGTGGAGATTATTGATACATGTATGTGTTAAAAAGAACACGTAATGATAAAATGAGAAAGAGATATCAAAGACATCAATCTATAATGAACATGGATAAAAGAACATGAAATAGAATACGCAATTAAAATAAAGATAAAAAGAATAATCATCCATTTGCTAGCATAATCTGTTCTGAGTTAACAAGGCCTGGAAATCTTTTCCTTACTGTTTTCATGGTAAATATTTAAGCACTCACACATACCAACAATGCTAGTTTTAAAGACGGAATAATGTCTTGGGTGTGTATTCCAAGTATTCCAAGCACACAGGCGCCAGTTAGACATAATTTAAATGCGCTTTATCCAGCGATAGCAATTCACGCGTTACACGGGTCCCTGAACGTTGAACTTCTGAAATTGCTCTTTCTACCTCATATTAAATGCATAATATCGTTTGGCGTTCAGCTCGATTTTTTTTGTTTGCACGGAGTTACCGATTACATGTATTTATAGTAGATTTGCAACAAAGTTTAGGTATTTTCTGCATTCCTTTTCTTGTCGGACTGTAAATGTATTTGCAATCTTTATAAAATAAAAAGTTTTGCATATTATACTTTTGTTTGTCGAATTTGCTCTATTTGTTAAATGACATCGTCGGACGCCCACGACAGATCCATTCCCACGCTCTCCATTCCTCGCCCGTATGATATTTAGTTCACTTTTCGCCATTTCTGGTAATTATATTTCATTGGTCGCTTCATAATTCGATTAATGATTTCAGTCCAATGATAAAGCCATTTTTTTCATTGTTTCGACAGACTTGTCAAAACACTTCAAGTCTCCACGCTTAAGAGTATGGATTTTGTAAGCAGTATTATGATTGGTCAATTCTTGTTCTATTCAGTTCGATGAGGCTACAGGAAATTTACCCACGGTCGATGATTGTGGTAAAACGGAGTAGTTGAGTTGGGTATCCGACGATGTCACTGGATGAAGTTTTACCCGTCCATCCCTGCACCTGAGTTCAGTGTACAAGTTATTTTTCTTTTAGTATGGTTATGTTCTGTCTCTTTGTTTTTGTCACGTTTATATTTACTCCGTATGCTTTTCTCTGGTAGTTCAGGTTTAAATGCCTGTGGTAATCCTTATAGGACATATTTTTCATCTAATTAGCATAATTGTTCCAAATAGATATTGCAGGTTATCGAACAATAAAATGCAAAATACCATATTTATACAATGTTGAACGAAAACCAGGGATAAAACCATATTATCAGTTTGTTGAATGCAAGTATCCATAGTAACACATTGAATAACCTTTTCTGGCAACATTAGCACAGCTAAAGTAAGAGTAGGAACATAAGTTTCCTTCACTTTCCACTATTAAACACGTTATAAAAACGCACCAGGTAAAAAAACACTTTCACAAGGAATAAAGATGAAAAAAACACCAAAAAAAACAAGGTGACATTGGAAATTGTTTTGAAATTTCGTGGTGGATATCATTTGAAAAAAGGCGCAAGAACAAAGGACATTAATCAAAAGGGTGTACTACATGGATTTAAATATGTCATAATTGTATAATTGCGTAAAACTTTTATTTTATTATCAGTTCGTTTTATTGGTCGTCCGTTACATGTAAATATCAAAAACTGCATACGTAGTTAGTCTTGATACTACGATGCATTTATTAAGATATCCAACATCAACATGCATGACTAAATCAAAGTTCAGACCAAGATTGGAACATGTATACGTGTCATGTTTGCGGCAATCGGTCTCGAGTAATTTACCCGGATTAGGCTTAATTAAGTGGCTGCTTAGTGTTTTATATATAAATCAATCTTTTATGACCGGACCTGGTAGCGCAATGATCATAATTGGTCGCTGCGATGTATTAAAAACAATAATGTAAAAGAAATGAGGATCCTTTTGTTTACTGAATCTCTTTGCAAAAATTCTATTCGGTTTGAAATTTGGAACATACCCAACATAAATAACTGTGTGTGCCAAAAGATGTGAGAACCAGCTTAGATCTCACAAGTTAACCTTGCTACGTCAAAGCGCTTGCACAATAGCAGGTGTATGCTATTCGCATTCTTGTTTACGACAAAAAATGAATGCATTTCATACCGAATTTCTTAGTAGTTAGCGACAAAATGTTAATATAGTTATGGTCAAAAGTCACTGCGTATTGCAAACTAATAAGTGGATATAATGTATTTAATAAATTAATATATTTAACGTTATTCTTCATTGAAAAGTTCTGTAACAAAGTACGCGCATAACAATTCAGCAAAATGATATAAAGCCCTCATGCATAAGATGAGGACAGTTTTCAAGCGTTAACTTAAAACAAGAAATAAGAAATAAGCAAATTCAGTCAAATAAAGTGTAATGGAAACATGGAACTAGTTTAAGAACTGTAGATAGTATAAACACACGAACCAAACTTGCAGATTAATATTTCTTACGAATATTTTAAAAAATCTTAACTCTGGCAATGTTGAAGAAAGTGAAAGTGCTGAAGTTGGTTGCCAAAATATAAGCACACATTATTGTCTTAATTCTGAAATATGTACGCTGATTTCAAGACTTTTCTAAGGACAGACCATTACGTCTTTTAATGAATGGATATATCAAATACTCAAGCCAATTGTTAAAGCCAATCTTTGTTATGTTGGTAATAAGAATAAATACAAACAAATTCTTAAAACCTGGCTAATTTGGTAATATAATGAATAATAACAGACTACAGGCCCATTAACCTTTTGCGTTGCTTATGTAATGTATAACTGTCATTTTAAAGACTCACAGATTACATTGAAAGTAATAGTATGTTTAATATAAATCAAGCAGGGTTTAAAAGAAGGCATTCAACTCTTGATTAATCTTCAGCTAACACAATTTTGCAGATATATGTATAGTTCTTAAAAAGATGTTAGTTTGCTGTTTTGATTATTTAACGGAATTTGATTCCATTTGGAGAGCCGGACTTTGGTTCAAGCTATTACAATATAAATATAGTAACATTTAAAAATAAAGCTATGAAAACTACATAAAATCTTGTATTTCAATCACTTATTTGACAAGAGATTATTTCTCATATGGCTGTTGTGTTCACCATGAAGAAACATTTCCACATTATTAGCTTACGTTGTACTTAAAATATGCCGAACATAACCGGAACTTGGTGTCGAACTTGATGATGAAACACGTGTACATTAACTTTGCTGGAATATTATATGCAGACGACACTTAGTTATTTGCAACTTGATTTACTTGATCTAGAGATCTCCACAAACCAGGTTTAATCACCCCAGTTGATTCTTTTGCCGTCTGACCATTCCAAAACGCTAACTGTTTTTTTTTTTTTTTTTTTTTTTTTTTTTTTTTTTTTTTTTTTTTTTTTTTTTTTTTGTGTGTATGTTATATCTCGCCTTCGAGGTTTTGTCACTTTTACATTTACACTGTTTGTCTTTATCTAGATGTAGTTCAGATTTAAAAATTTGTGGTAATTCTTACATGACTTTTTTCTTATGTTCCTTTGTGTAAATACCTTGTCGTTGATTTCTCGAAAACATAGACAGATTTCCAAAGCTAAATGTTTGGAACAAGCCCAGAAAATATTGTTATGTTAACATAAAACGATACGTAATCTTGACGATTTTGACGTATTGTAGTGAGATTTGGAGATACACCAACTCCTTCCATTAATATAAAAAATCATTATGACTTAATGGAACACAATCTAAATGTAAAACAAAGTACTCCACAAACATGCTTAGAGCTCTGTAAAACCGGTTTAAGCACCCCAATCGGTCCATATTTCCGACTGACCTTTCAAAGGCGGTAACTTTTCGTTTGGCTTGCATGTGAAATACCTTTGTTCTGTGCCTTTTCGGAGTTTGGTATTTGATGCAATGCTCATAGGACTTTGTCATATATTCTTACGGAAAATTTGAAAAATGTACACTTTGTATTTCAATCAAAGAACGGATGATTTGATTCTTAATTAATAACCTCAACAAGAGTCATCCTTTTTGTAAATATACACATTGATTATACATATTGATTTTTAAATAAGGACATTCATTATGGGTTGCTTGTATGCATCTGAGATATTCTCATCGAGTGTGAGTGAATTTATGTATAGAATGGCCAATATTTCAACGGGTTAGAAGTATTACTTTTGAAAATATAAATAAAGGGAAAATGTTTGCACATGTGGCTATAAAATCTTTTAGCATCCGGTAAATGTGTGGATTCTACTCATCTGGCTAGGGTGTTCACCAAGGAGAAACTTTCCCCCATTATTATTTCCGTATCGCTTGTCTAAACAAACAATTAAATTCGAAAACAATGTAGAACTATAGCCTCAAGTCAATGTTTAAATTGATTTATTTTCGAACTATTTACCTGTCGTAAAACTTTGGTCTAATATAGACCGCACTGAACGCATTCAACATTTCTGCAATTCTGGCTAAATGGACGCTTGCCAATTCCTGTTAATGTGTTTACACTTTAATGCTGTATGATAAAAAATCCCATAAGAACATGATTTGGGGCAGTCCTTTTGATGACCGTACTATTGCTTTGCTCGATGTTTTATCTACCGTCAAGTCACATTAACAGCAACTTAATCGTATTCAAATATTGTGTTGTATCCTGCATGTTAGTGCCTAAATTGGCATAGGCTTTAATGCCATTATTGGTTGTTCATGTGAATTACATGTACGAGTTATTACACTCTTTCAAATAAATGTCATAAAATAAGACGTCCAGCACTATTTATATTTATTAATAAAAATACCAAAATAAGTCAAAGCTTAATGATAAAAACCACGCTCAGCGAAGCCTTTATTCCAGGACGATTTAATAAACAAGGTATTTAATGAATTTTCTATAGGTCTTACATATAAAATTGCCCAAGAGCTGCTTAGGTCGAACAAAGTTGGTATTTAAATAAAACACTTTGGGTAATTGGTATTTTTTCAGATTAATTGAACATTGTGTATAAACACGTGTGGTATCTCTGACTCTGAGTTATTTAGAAGTGCATTTATTAGTTTTAAATGTGTGATTTAGCGGCAAATTTCATTGTTTGTTTGCTTGTTGTCGTCCCACAGTATTTCAATTATCTGGAGACGGTGTCCACTTGAAGCAGATATAGTGCTGCCTTCACTATGTATAGCATGCCGTGAACACCTGTCATGATACCACACCCAGTCATATTATCCTGACATGACTATGTACCTCTTACACAAAATTTACTCTTGATAGTAATTGAAACCAGAGATCAGTTTGATATTACTTTCAATGTCATTATGTATATATGATAGCAACCACCATGGTGAACGTTTATGTAGCGTTTAAGCTCATAAAAGGATAAAGCGGAGGGAAGCGTTTCATGGACTACAGGGCTGCAGGTACGGACGAAAAACCGATCACAAACGCTTAAGAATTATCCCGATTCACTTTTACTTTTCCATTGAATGAAAATAAATTATCATTATTGTTGTTGAAAATATGTTTAACCTGTTCTAATTTATAATCGTTCTTTGTAATACAATTGTACAAATGAAGAAGTTAACATGTTATATTTTTTTTTCTTTTCTTCACATAAGAATGGCAGTAATAAATATATTAGACCTAATGTGTACATTACAAATGATAACGATGCTGATACTGCCGATGCTGATACTGCCGATGCTGACGCTATTGCTGCTGATGTTGTTGCTGCTGATGATGATGATGAGTGTAAGTGTAAGTATAGTAATTTAAGTATAGCCAAAATATGTAAAATAATAACTTTTCATTAAGAGTGAAACTACGACTAAGACATCTATTGTGCCATCAATGTTGTCTTGTTTCCGTACCGGTAAACCCAAACTAAGGAATGACATGTTGGCAAAGTAAGAATAACTATGGGTTTTAAGATAGCAAAATAGAAGTAATCAAACCCATTTTAGAAAAAATATTGTTTTTTTTGTATTAGTCGGATATAAATACAATTGTTTATTTCATGATTTCAATCAATACTAAGTGTGACATACCAACATTCACATTCCTTAAAATACAATCTCATAGCACAAAAGGAATTCTACGAATAAAAAATCACCAGCCACATTTTAAATCACATATATGTATTTCTAGTTACGAAAATCAAATGTAAAAGGATATATCAATAATACATATAATATTATAATATTTATTAATTATTATTAATTATAGTATTAACGACATATTTTCAATACCACTAATAAAACAAGACAAACAAAATAGATTTTTATGAAGAATAAACAAAATGTGATGAGTATCACCTGAATATGTTTTAGCTTCTAATATGGAGACCAGTTGAAAACAAAATTTTACTGTCGTCTTCTGGGAAAGCTTTATTTAAATATTTTTTCTTTGTTTTGCCATCTAGCTTTCGTGAGCAGATAATGATGCCTTCTAAATCCCTGTTTCCCTTATTTTGTATTCCATAAAGACATTGATGTAAAAACGGATGCTTATAACTAGGACCTAAATCAAACAAAGTGCTTTAAAACACATTATTTCAAATTGAAAGCTTTCTCATTTCTTAATAATTTCAGTTTTTTAAAACTTTTGCTTCATTGGCACGTTACGCGTTTTTTAAACTCAGCATACGTAGTCTGTCTCTTTTTCACCCATAATCAACTTACACATTCCTAATTAGTTATTCAGTCTACTGGCCCAAAACTTCGTTATGCAACATTATTAACATGTAACGTAATAAGAAATGATCATTTCCAAGATTAGAAAATAGTTTGCCATTTTGGCGACAATCGGCCTCAATCGACTTTTTATCTGGACCTAACATCACTTAATTTCGTTTTATTATACCATCTACCATTTTTGAATGTCACTTTACGAAGCGTTTATCTGTTCATCTGTAACTGCAATTTTTGTTTTGCTATACGGTGAACTTGAACTTTTTATGTTTGAAAGCGGATTAAGCACGGTTTGTAGACTGTTCATGGACGCGTTTTGGCACAACTAGCACACAAAGTACTTATTATATTGCAATTAGAAAATGCACTTTAAGTGATAACATCAAACTCGTTGGTATATACTATGGATTATATTATGCTGACTTAACGCCACTAAAATGTCGTGCTTAATATAAGAAAATGTAATTAATTAATATAAAATTAATTAAAGAATATAATAAAATATCCATTCTACCAAATAACCCCTAACTTACAAGTACGTGTTTAACACTGATGTTTGCATTGCAACTGTTACCGCTTGTTATGTGTGTGTCTATATTTCGAATTTTATTAAAAACGTGTTACCATTGTTTGGCATTTAATCATGCATTCACTACTCACAGATAAGAACTCTTTTTAAGCATTGAAAACGAAGTCGTGAAAAAAACGTTAACACAAACACACACACACACACACAAAAACACACACACAAAAACACACAAAAACACACACACCTACACACACACACACACACACACACACACACACACGTCCCCGATTATCCGTACCATATGAAACATTCATTCACACTTATGGCTGCCGTAAAGTCTCCGTTTATACATTATATTAAACAAAACCCCACCACACACGTTATTGGAATCTGAGTACTCTCATGAAAACTCTTCATGATCAACAACACGCAACGCAGTGACGTTCTATAGTTAAAACGGACATATTTCATTGCTATTTAAACCTAAAAATGTAAAAATTAATTTCCTTATATCTTAAACAAATTATATTTAACTAAATTTGAAAACAAACTATGAATCAATAAGGATGTTGTCATTTAAGCTCGATAGTCCTTCTTATTATTGGCGAATATACATTGTAAAGATGTATTCTAATAACAAACTTAATTGCGCTAATACGTGAGTGCTAAACGCACATTTGCATACAATACAAAATATTGTTTTCTTTCCAAAACTTGTCTATCCCCAGCATGCATATGTATAACGGACCAATATCGGTAAACTGATATCATTATTATATAAGTCCAATATACAGCTGTTATCTGTAATTGTATGTATTCCAACATTAAGTCAATTGTTTAATTATTTTGTTTAAATATAATTATATCGTATACATATTATGTCGATCTTAAGTCCAGTTGTGAAAATAAACAAGGTTTTGTCCATATAAAAGTCAAATCATTTCTATATCGGTCCAATATCGGGTAGATATCCTAAACATGCCCAGGATGTAATACTTCCAAGGGAAGTAATTTAAATTATCAACCATTGAATACTCTCTGTGGTGGGACTCTAAATTCAAATTCAAAATCACGGTAAATGGAAATAAATTGCATTCAGCTGATTAAAGGAGAACTTATTGTTCTCTGTAGAGGATTGCCTTTTGGGATATAGTAGAAGGAAGCCAGGAGATCCTACACCAGGTGGCCTCGAAGTAATGTTGTGGACAAAGAAGTTTATCATCTTAGATCTAGTGATGTGTTTGATAAATCCATGGAATATGTAAACACTAAACTCTGACTATTACATGGAAATTGAATACACAGAAACTTCTTGCATCCTGATCCAAACTTTTACATTGTCAAATATTTGTCAAGTGTTATGTATTTTGTATGTTTATGTATACTTTCTAATATCGTGTCTATAATTATGTGGCATTGATTCATTGCAATATGCCAAGTGGTGTTATGCTGATGTGTGGCAAATGCAGTATTATTTTGTACTATTATACACAAAATTTTGACAAAGTAGTTTAATTTCAATTTTAATTAAGTTTAATAATTTGTATACTTTTCTTAATTTTCAATAATAATTAAGTTGAATAAATTGTACACTAACATCATTTTGTTTTATCTATTTTAATTTTAATTACAATTTTAATTGATTTTTTTGTTTTGTTGTTGTTTTGTTGTTTTTTGTTTTTGTTTTTAGCGCATACAGTTGCCTCAAAATTGAGCTAACACACAAATACAAAAAAAAACAAACATCAACAACATATTCTTAAATATACACATAAGCACTATATTCCAGCAATATATCGCTATAAAGGTCTCAGTCTAAGGCATAGCGCACAGTTTCAATTGTCATTTAATCGACAGAATATCGCAAAAATCCGATTAACTAAGGAGACCTTTTGTCTCGTCACATTTATGCTTACGTTCCCTGAGTTTATGTCTTTACTATTTTTAGACTCTTTTACTTTCAAAGCATTTAGTTCCTTTAAAGAAAGCGATTGATACTTTTCGATCTCGTCCAATTTTCGAAAATGGGGACCTGTCACGTATGGCCTCGTTTTCGATTTGCCGTGTCACGTGATAATCCCACAAGTATGAGTTAATTGCTGTCTTGTTACGGTAAATGGGTAATGTGGAGATGCTTCGTAATACGGCTTCAGTATAGAAAGCTGAATCTAAGTTGTGGAACTTGTGGCTCACGCAATTTAAGCCTGAAGCTGGAACTCAACATGCCATTTTCTGCCTAATAGAATCAGTCTATTTTTTGGCTGTTCGTCTAACAACATGATAAGGGTATACAAATAGTAGAATGATCTTGTTAAAACTTGAGATATCAGATCATATTTTGGATTAAGCAAACGTTTATATGAATAAAGATAAAGATAATGATAATTTGATTTTTATTATTTTATCTTATCATTTCTCTCATCACTTTGCACAGACTTTGCAAAAAACAGTAAATGCAAAATTTGACTAGAAATTTAGATATTTTATGAATGCAAGTCCATCCTTTATAATCACACATGGCAAATAATTATATAAAAAATTTACTCAGTTGCAAGAAGGTGAACGTGTATGTTAAGATTTCATGAAAATTTGCTGCATTTTTCTACATAAGTGAACTCCTTTATTCTTTTATATTTATTATAGTTCAGCTTGTTCCTAGTGTCTAAGCCTAGGGATGTCAAGTCTCGTCAGTGTAACAAATATTAAAGTGAATTTAAGAAATATATTATATTATTCGTCTTATTCTTATATTGAAAAACAAGATCGATCATGTTACTGATATAGTAAAGTCTCAACCAATGCTCCTTTAAACCTAATTATTTATATAAAGAAAAATACAAGCCTGAATCGAGACAACGTTACACGTTCAATACCCTTTATCTTTCGGTTAGTTAAGACAGTATCACAAGTCATGCCATAATCTTATCATATTTGTTAATGCAATCCGATATTATTGCATGCAATATCTTATTGACACTGGGCCAACCAGTCGTGGAACTTCCCTATTTGCTTGAGCGTAAGCAATAGAGCTATACCACTGCCATTTCAACGACTTTGGTATGTCGCGGGCTTTGGCCCCCAGTACCTGGAACCGATGCTCTACCAATGCCGCTACCAGGTCTGGTATATTTATTTTCGAGGACTCAGTTCCCCTTCATAAGCTCCTGGGGGACCAACGATCATTGCCGCCGTTCTTGTTTGAGTATCATAAAGTGTGTTTTGTAGCAACCACAACAACACTATTGGGTATCTGCGAGCCATGGTTCAGGTATTTAAATTCACAGACGTACTGATAGTATAAGATAAAATAAATCTATCAAAGGATTGGATATTAGATACGGAAATCCCAATCTGTGGGTGAAGTCTTTTGCGTGAAACGAGCCTTGGCGAGTTCCCGTTGAAATAGATCACCCGATGTTGGGATCTCCCGATAACATATCAAAATCATATGATTGATACGTTTTCCCACCAACGGGCATCAAAACCAAAGAGAAAGCACCAATACGATTTAGGACTTCTGTATGCGTATTCACAGATAACGAAAGCCCAGGCACTCCAAAGATTTGAATGATAATTGAGTGAAATGAAAGAACATTTTTTTACTAAAAGTTAACCATTTACAACGAAATGAGAAATTTGTTCAGCAATAAATCAGTTGTTTGCTTAGCAAATGTCAACGTCGCAAGATTTTTGTCGTCGTTTTTGGTCAAGCCGTAGACGTTTTGGTTGCTTGGCATGGATTGTAATATGGCATGTACCTACATGTATGCTGAAACTGTTAAAAACATAGGACAATGCCAAATTAGAGTCAAAATTCACATTTTTCCTTTGACTGATTGTTAAAAATCGACGCTGAGTGCGTAGATTCAATGAACTCGTGGCGATGTCTAAAACAGGAAGAAGCCAAAGAATTTCTTTTTCTCAGACTGGATGATTAAAATAATCCTTGAACGTTTTGTTTGACAGTGTTCTATAGTTATACAGGATCTGTGGATTCATGTTTTCGATGACATGTAGAGCCTGTGTGTCGGTTACAATAAAATGCATTAGTCTGTTAACATATTAATACCAGTAAGTTGCAACTTAAACTAGGTTTCACTTATGGGAGGTATTTCATTACTCATTTCTGTTGCTAATTAAAATTGGATTTCGCCTATGTTCATTTTATGTGATTATATAATTGGAATATAACTTGTGAATCTCAACCATCAATGTTGCTCTCGTTTATTCTAGTAGATATTTTGTCCAGTTTTTGTTTTTGTTTGTCTTTCTCAGAGATTTAAAAATTCTAATTTAAGTTTCCATTCATACGAAATCTTAAAGTCTTCCCAGCACACATGTCTGAGTCGCATTTCTCCTTACGCTAACATGCAGTTTGTTGTTTAATCATAGCGTGTTGATCATCCTTACACTAACATGTATTTTCTTTTTTGTTTAACCGTAGGGTGTTGATCATGGCATTCGGGGAAGAAGTCCCAAGCTGGCTGAATACATAAAACATATTAATTTTTTGTCACTCTGTCATCTGCAGCCATTGGTTTGTTGCCGTGACCCTGTTGTTTAGGTCTTTTTGTTGCACATCGAACATCCCTCGATTTTGAAAACCCATCTTAATTTACTAAACTAATCCCAAATTGGCTGCATATATAGTTCGAAGCTGCTGATCATAGCCCGCATTGTGACCGGTTCATTGATCTCACTTGCAAGTGTTCTTCTTCAGGGCAAACCACATTGATGTCCTTACTACAAACTCCACAGAGCGGTATCTCTAACTTCGAAATATCAATTCTAATCTAATTCTGATGTTTTAAACATGCTCTTCACTATCCAAGACTAATCTGTACTTCATTTCATTTTATTTTGGAAAATGGTCTTTTTTTAAGCAAGGGAGATAAATTATGCTCAAATTTATTTGTAAATTTTACGCAATTGATTCCCTTTGCAGGTAGGAGTAAAATGTAGGTGCTTTAACCATGTGAGATAACACTTTCCGCCACGGCTATTTTAAGTGACATATTGCGAATCGCTTTATGTAGTTTGTGGAAGAAGTCGCCATTTTTATGTGCATGAAAAATACGTCTATCAACAAACATTATAGTCTAATAATCCATTCTGATATACGCAATCTCGATTAAAAGCAGAATATCAAATCACAGGGTATTTAAAACATTGAATTAAGTTGTAAAAGTGTAAACCTTTCAGTGTTATGTAATACTTTAATAAAGGTAAGTATAAAACACAATTTCTACAGTGTAGGTTGATATCTTGTTCTGGATTTTTCATTTTGTTACATTATGTAATTTTACACAGAATAAATGTCCCTACTTAGAATATTTCGACTGTTTCACACAGGCTTCATCAGCTTGTTTACATTCGTTCACTCAGTGTTACACAAATCAGCAGTCACGTGGCACAATAATGATTATTATTATTATTATTATTATTATTTTTATCTTCATTATCACTCATCATTTATTTCGTCATTATTATAAAAATCATCACTAGTATTACATTTCCTATTGTTTTTTGCATACTGATTTCTGCACAAAAAAAAATTCGAACTTGAAAACTGCAAACAATATATCGGCTCTCCTAAAATCTAACAAAATAGCCATTGCACTTGCTTTTCTTTAATATATGCTCTTGTTGGTATCTTATAACATAGCCATTTCAACGGATCTAGAACTGATTGCCGCAATGGTGCTTAGACTCAATTTGGGATTGAGAAAAAACATGCACAGATTGTATTAGTAATATTCAATTCTCTCATTTAATTTATCAAACATACATTTATAATGCAATATTAGATTAATCGGATTGATGTTGTATATTTGTATATCACATAGGAGAAGGAAGATCTATTTCGGAGTTAAGATTTGATAAAATTGGTATCAGGGCGCCAATGAAAGGCAATACAATTACTTATTTCTAGACATTTATTTATCAATAACCATTTACCTTGTAACATGTAGGCCACAACCACGTTTATTACAACAGTACACGCATAACAAAGAATCTGGAGAGTTGCAGTCATTAAGGTCCATGCCAAAGATTCGTAGTTATAAATACTAAAAATAAATTTTCTATGTTATGATGATAGGTTGGTCCAGGAAATTTTGCTTTATTTAATAGTGCTCCCGAGAAAAACACATACCTGTGATCATCTAAATAGAGTGGATTAAGCAATGCAGCAAACACCTTAATGTACGCTGTCCCTCCAACATTCATAAGCCCAATAGCATCAACTGTGTTGCAGGGATGGCCATCATTGTCAAAGGAAATTCCACGTCCAAGCCCTTTTTCTTCAATCATGATTTCAACAGTAATGAACTTCCCTATATCTGTACATGGATGCACAGTGAATAGATACAGGCCACTAACAGGAGCCGTAAAGATGCCTGTGAAAGAATCGTAGCCGCCTTGCAGGTTGAATAACAGGTTCGGAAAAAACAATATATCACCGGCTGATGGAGAACGGGTTTTTAAACCCATCGCTTTGAAGGCAACAATAGGTGTCACGGCCAAAACTGAAATAGTACAAAATTCATTTTATATTGTCAATTATACTTGATAAATATTGAATTTAAGACCTTATCATTCAGAAGAGCATAGTAAAACAAAGAACTTACTTTCGATATTAACTATATCATGTTCAATATATAATTATATACATTGTGTTTTCACAAAAGAAAATAAACTATTACCTGTCACGTTTCTTATCAGCTCTGCCTGCATGTTTCTAACGTCGTCTGACAATCTTTCCATTTTTCTCTCTTTTTCACTAAACATGCCCTTACTGTTGTTGATCAATGCGCCGACTTCGAGTCTACAGTTTTATTCATGTCCTTCAAGGCGTCATGATTGAGTTGCCTTTCTGCTTTGATATCTCCAATTGTTTTCTGTATTGTATCAATGGTTGCGCGAAACTCTTCCGACATCTTTTAAAATTCGTTTTGTAGTTGCTCAAACTTTATTTCTGTACGAATAATTTTCTCTAACAGCGATTGCTCGTAGGCAAATTTAGAACACACAGGTTCTTCGGCTTGGCACACATACATGCTTGCAAGTAGAATCACGAAGTTGAGCATTTTGTCTGATGTGTATGGTCTTGCAGGCAATAAACGTCTTTTCTGGTCTGAATATAAAAGCTTGCTAAATTGTATCAAGAAATATAACGGATAAAGTTGGCAAGGGTCCTTAAAAATGTTTTATCTGAATATTGCCGTTTAGATAGGTTTCCCCCGTTTGATTTTTTTTAATTTTGTTTAAAACTGCTTCCTACTTAATATAAGCACAGAGAGATTGTACAAAAAGCGCTGTAAATAATGATGACAAACACCTCTTTCTACATAAATGCAGACCCACCCAAATGGATACTGGCAATAACAAAGTTATTATAGGCTTGTATCAGTACGATCCGATTCCACCTTATCTGGCGATGCCAGGCCTGCTCATTATATTTCTCCCTCTCATTACCACTTGCTAGCGCGCGGTATGAGACAATTGAGTTTCTAACTTATTACATTAAGTAAACAATTAACCAAAAGAAGACGTTGATTCTGAAACGCATATTACAAGAAAGTAAACAGACCCACTAAGATATGGGGGAACAGCATACGTATGTTCGATTAATCTACAGACATGTTGAATCGTGATGTAAGAATCATTTATATAGACCAGACCAAACCAGAGCAGAACAGCTGTTTTATTAACTTGCATTGTTAACGTATTTTAGGTAAATTGATTTACTGAGTGGTTATCATTTTGGCAGCTTTAACTACAGTTCCACTACATTATAAATCTTAGTAAACAACTTAAGACTTAAGACAATTTGCAAAAATTGACGACCATATCCTGTGATTTTGCACAGCGACACATTTTCTACGTTTTGTAAAAGTCATGATAATCCTGAGTATCTCTTTGGTTAACCTTCTCCTTACACGTTTTATATCGAATGTTGTTGAAAATATATTGAGGCCTTATTGTAGAAAAACATATGGGGCTGTATGTGGTATATAATGAGTAGGAAGAACATGGCACAATGTTATTGCAGCACGTAAACTGCTTGGTTTTGTATTATTTTAAACTCGGTACGTTTTTATTGAAGGGCAATTATCTATCGGAAAAACCTTTGAGTACCTGTTTGCATTTTTATACAGTTTCGTAAGTGAACATTATTTTATTTTTAAATCCATGTAGACAGTGTTATATATTTTTAAATGTGCATATTTTAAATGAATGACAAAAGAGTCGATCAACAAGTTCTTAATCCTATTGTCTACTGTGATAACGTCCAACACAAATTGGTGTAAAGTATATACTGTAGTATACTGGGGAACCTTTGCATGCCATAATTATGACCAGTAACGTTAATTCTTGGTACCAATTTGGTACTGTACACTGGTGAGATAGTTAACCCTTCCTCGGGTAATGCTTGACCTTTAAGCAAATAACGGTATTTCCCCACATTTTCAAGATTGCCAGCCCACGGTTAGGCTGGTGAGTAAGTTATTAGTGAAGCGGTGGATATTTCCATACACATAATTCATTTTTCCAAATCATTAACGCTAATTATCGATTTATATGGAAGAGAGCTAGTTTGGAAAGCATTTATATTGCTACTTTTCATGTAAAAACAATCACTAAATAGACAAACTTATTGAGTTTATTGTTTATTTTCGCTGTATAAAAATACTTTTTTTCCAAGAAAATATCAGCCAAACGTGGATTCATGCTATCGTGCTTTCTGACAATTTCATGTGTCAATTTATAAAATTCAGAGTGAAAATCGGGCATCGTTTGTAAGAATCGCAGCTCTATTATTGACTTTGTTTTCGTATATATCTTTGCTGTATAATTGATCTTTGACATCGATTAAAATGCGGCCTTTTCTGAGCATTAAAGATGTATTTGATAATATTTTCAGCAGATCAATAGTAACTTTCTTTTTTGACAATCTGCAAGGTAAATAACAATTGTCTTACTTAACCTGACATAATGTGACCCTCTTCTACACGCAGATTACAACATCACACAATGACATCTGGCATATATATTCAAAGAAATCTGCAATAGAATCTCTTGTTTACATAAAATGTGACGCTTGGCATAAAATGACATTTACTGTTCTTTACCCGGACTTTTATTTTTTAAATTGTATTATTACCGTTTCAGTGTAAGTGACGTCATTTTGGCTTTCATTGTCTTCCTATTGTTAAAGGAGGGCCGGTGTTATGGTAAGCGTGGCTACAGCAGTATGTGTGTGTTGTGTGTGCGTGTGTGTGTTTGTGTGAGTGAACGTGTGTGTGCTTGTGTTTGTGCGTGTGTGCGTATGTATTTGGTGGCAAACTCGGACGGTTGTAGGAATACACACGTCCACGGTTGTACTACTGCTAAAATCCGTGCCTACAGGCATTAAAAGATAGCCTATGTCAAATTGGCAGAAATTGCTGCATGTACCAAATTATTGGCGTCGCGCTGGAGCGTGACGCCTATATATGGAATGCTCAATGAAATTTGTACATGGGGAAGGTTTAGTTTGCGGACTTTCTAGGTTACACAGAACAGCACAGAACATATTTTTATTCAGATTTGTACTCATGTACATCATCGTATTATATATACAATATACGAACATAGTATCCGGTTAAGTTATTAATATGGAAGCGAAGAAATAATAATGACAATATATTGAGCTTTTTATGTGAAAGTTGCATTGTAAAAAATAATAAAAGAAACAACATTAGAGAATGAACTTTATGTATTATTAACGCTTATGTTCCTTCTTGCTAAGGTTGTTTTCTTGATAAAAAGGGCGAGATTAATAAATATGTTCTTGTCTTTTGAATCAAACAGCAAACACATTTTATATACAGTCGGTCTATTATCCAAAGTTGAGTTGAGGTATTTTCTTTTTAAATAATTGTATAATGGGCATATACAAATAAAATGAAAGACATCTTCGATGTCTCTGTTATTATATAGCAAACAGTATCTTTTTTTCTTTAGAAAAAGGTTTTCTTGAAAATCGTTCAGTGTGAATTCTTAAAGAATGTGGAGAAATTCTAATTTTTGTAATAAAATGTCTTAGATCATTTGGTAAAACATCCAAGTATGGTTCGTAGCTTGGCATGTCCTTTATATTCTTATAAAAATCTAATACATTATTACTATTCAATAAGTCATACCATTTCTGTGTAAAAGTGTCGATAATACGTTGTTCAAATATCAGAGGGAATGTTTTCCTATTAATTGAATTTTGATTCTGAAACACTTCTGAAAAAAAAACATACCTGTCTAATAAGGTTTTACATTGTAAACGCAGTTTTTGCAACCATTTAAACAATTTTCCAAACCTTGTTTATACATTATAACAGTTATTTTATTTACAGAATGTATTATTTTACAACAGTACTTAATAATTCTTACAAAACGAGTAATATATAAAGGATAGTGTGCAAGTTCTGCATATACAGCTACAGTACTTGTATTAGAAAGGACATTCAATATATTTTTACAAAATTTTAAGTGCAGACGTTCCAGACCTTTGCTTGTACAGAACCTCCACACCCCACATGAGCAGTTAAGAAGAGAACTAACAAAAGCATCGAGCAATTGACACAAGGACTTGGGAATCAATGGTATTTTTCGACAGTGATTACTTAGTACATTCAGTGCTTTGATTCCCGTTCCCGCCAAATGTTCAATATTATTACTAAAATAACCTGTATACTTAAAAACTGTTCCAAAATAAATAAAAAGTATCAACAATTTCAATTTCATTTCCATTAAATATCCATTTTCAGAAGATAAATGCCGCCCTCTGTTTCGGAAAACCCTGATTTTAGTCTTAAGCACATTTACTTCCAAGCAAACATTGCATCAACGGTCGATTGACCTTTTCTAAAACCATACTGATAATCGCCTATCTTTGAATAGGTCTCAGTGTGTGTATTAATTCTATTGTTTAAAAGTGAGGTAAACAATTTTGCAAAAACACTTAATAAGGTTATACCACGGTAGTTGTTAGGGTCATTCTTGTCCCCCTTTTATGTAAGGGGACAATAATATCATCCCGAATCAAATATCGCATTAAAAATATCACATATATGTCCAGCAATAATATCTTTGCTTTCAATAAAATATTCATTAATAAGCCAATCAATACCATTGGACTAACAGCGGTTTAAATTATTAATAGCTAAAATCACTTCCTCAACCGTAATCTTTCTGTTATAACTTTAATTATCAGAACAATTGTTAAAATCATATTGGATACAAAAAGCATCCGCATCTTCATTTTGACTTTTGAAAAATCATTTTCTAAGTTTGAAAATTAATTATAGAGCTGATTTAATGATAAACTTTTCTTTTTGTTTTTTTAAAATGCATCCAAAATTGTTTAGGCTTGAAGAACATAAGCTTTTTGATATTAAAAATTTTTCTTCTCGTAAGAAGACGCTTTTTGTTTCGAATTAGATATGTATACTCTTTTTTACGATTACATATAGAAATTCTGTTATCCTCAGATTTATTATGGTAGAAAACATTTTTGCATGTAAATAACAATTTCTCGCATCATTACAGTCTTTATCAAATCAGTCTTTACTACTGTCTAACGGTAAATCCGAAAAACTGTTGGAAGGTTTCCGTGTTATATGCTTAACGAATGCTTGGTCAGTTACTCCACGCATCACTGCAGTGAAATCCTTGACCGTGCTAAATATTGATTGTTATCTAAATATATGTCGTTTATTACATTGTTTAATAAAGGTAGTTTTGCAATAAATGATGAACGAAAGATCGATTAACAATTGTCATTCCATTTCACAGGTACATCATCATAATATGTTTCATTAGTAGAATCAATGTTGTATAGCAGGGCAAACTGCATTGGACAATGGTCACTCCATTCATTAATTTCTCTAGTGAATCCTGTCAACCGTGCAAAATTACATTCTCTGGCTAAAGGTTATCTATTAATGACATTCCTTGACTAGATATAAAGGTATAATTTCCCACACCGAAATCATCCCCTAGCCTTCCGTTTACTATACGCATACATGACCCTTTACACAAGTCTAATAGTTTATGACCAAATGAATTACACTTATTGTCCAATGAGGCTCTGACCATGGTTACGTCATCAAATGCAACATAGTCATGTTTCAAACCAACTCTACTGTTAAAATCTCCACAGATATATGCATCTCCCAAGGCATCAAATATACTTATATCGTTTTCTAAAATATAAAAAGATCAACATTAATAATATAATATGCAGGGGAATCCTCTCCTCAAAGATAAGCACCACAAATATAAATATCATTATCAACAAGAAAAAAGTTTTATCTAATTTTACCCATATTATTGTATTAAAATCGTTTTTTTTACAATTTTTATGCCATCTTTTATACAAACTCTGTAATTCAGAGCTAAACCACCGCTATGCCTTTTGGCATGCCGGTGCTGAAACTCTCTATTAAAGTTGTGAACGGTATAATTATCTAAGCCAAGATCTGTTTCAGAGGAAGCCCATGTCTCATATATCAAAATAATATCATTGTCATTAATAATATTTGTAAAATCTGTACATCCACGCTTTTCTCTGGTTAGTCCTTGGACATTCCAAGAAAGCACTTTCAGTTCATTCTCGTAATTACCAGCCAACAACTGGACTTGAGAATTGCGACTTGAGATGTGTTACTTCCAAATAATGAGAGAAATTAATTAAGTAAATTATGGGAATTAGACACGTGTAAAAAAACAAATTACGAATTTAAGCATATGCAATGCTGCAATTGGAAATTACAAATTTAATATTGGCGGATACCCCTTTCCATACAAATGTCATTAACATTTTTTAATCGGTACAACTTGCTGAGCATGTGCAAGACTATGAAACGGGTTTCAAATTCTCGACGTCGCAAGGCACATTTGCTTCCAGTACAGATATTGAATACGCGTCCACTAAATAAAATAAAATAAATTGCAACTGTCCACAGCTTCGTGTCTTTCACGCTAGTCAAATGTATTGTATGAAGCGCTCACGTCTCTGTAGCCATGGTCTCCGGCGTGGTGCTTTCCTTTAATCAAACCGGCCGCAATAAAGCATCGGCTTGCGGATCGGGATGTCGCTGTTTCAAACCCCGGCCGGGTCAAACCAAAGACTTTAAAGTTGGTTGTAGTGGCTTCCCTCCTAACGCTCGGGCTAAGGGTAAAGCATTATGCCTGACTCGTCGGTGTCAGTAGGCCTATAGTGGACCGGCAGGGTTCCGTCCATGGCCACCCCATAAGTGCCCCTGTGCTATAATGATAGAAATATCGCTGCACTGTATCGGCAAAAATGCCGGCAAATCCCATCCCATCCTACCCTTTAATAAAATCGGACAGCAATGGTTATGATAGTTTCTCTGTTGGAAGTGATGAAGAGTATCTTTCTAACTTTGAGTTAAAATAAAAACAACAAAACCACCCCAAAGATGCACTGTTTTTTTTGTGTAAAATCAAACTATTATTCATTTGACACATGTCTGTTAATAGGATGTTAGGAGTTCGGTGGTTGTCTTTTCTCTCGTTATTTTAGCGTCGTATGAACAACGAACTTTATCCACTATGCTAGTGTGCAACCTGGGAAATTCACCCAGGAGGCGAGTAATATCACGAAACCAGTCTGGTCCAAAATTAGGCTCAATGAAATAATAGTTAGATAACGTGACTTGTTTATTACATGCAATAATAAGGACTGAACAGCCCCCTTTACACATCAATGATTCAAGACTTATTTATTGATTTGTCAGCTTATAGATCATTATTAATGTATTCAGGCGTATTATTCACAGCAAAGGCAAATATGCAGGCTGTTTGCAAGACAGCAGAAAATTTAAAAAAGAATACAATAAATTATATATGTACTGCTTATTGTGTTTTTCAATCAAAAGAAAACTAATAGTGTTATAAGTAAAGTCAATAATGTAAGTTTCTTTAAGAGAAAGGTCGGGGCAGTGACTAGTAGGGATGAGAACTACGAGTGGAACGATTTTCTTCTACGTGTGTGGCTGGCTAGTAGATCATGTACAGGGAGATGGGGTGAGGGGGAGTCGTGGGGTCTTACCTTGAGGACATGCTGGCTGTTTTCTTGACAACGATATCCTCTCCTACTACCAGCCCAAGCGGTTGAAACTCAGTCCTACCACCTCCACCACCCCAACCTCAGCATGATATACACCCCTGGTCACTGTTAACTAGCCTGTATGGGAGATATAATACCTGTGCTGTAGAATGAAACCATATACCTATAGTTTCAGTAAAGTATTTCTCAAAATTATGATTGGGAATATTTTGGCCCATTTTTTGTCCTATTACTCTATTCCTTATTGTTTAAAAAATTCTTTGTTTGCCAAAATAAAAGTTTACATTTATTCATGTATGATAAAAATAAGCACAGACATATTCCAAACTTATAATTATTCTTTCCATGTTTTTGTTTTAATTCTGAAATTAATTACCGTGAAATTAAAAATGTATACCGAGAAATAAACTTTTCTTACATTAGAAGAATCTGATCTTATTGCTAAAATCGTTTGCACCCATTCTTTACCCGTTTTCGTCCCATCACAAACGCCCTTAACTACATAAGCTTTGTTTTATAGGATCAATAAATCAAAAATGATCCGAACATTCGAATGCTTCAATGAGTGACTTTTGCCATGTCTAATAAAATGTTTAAACTTCTACAATTTTCGAGCATTGCAATATTTGATTAACTTGATTAGACATTTGCTTTATCAAAATTCATGGTGAACATATTTTATATAAATAAATAATAATATGTTGTGAAAACAGTGCGTGCACTTTTCTGTGTTAATATGCAACTGGATGTTTGCATAGTTGGGTTAATTTAAATTAATGTTATTACTCATTTTATTTATTCGTAATGGTTTATAAAACTCTTGATCATTTAATAAAGTTATATAAATTAAGAACAAATTAATTGTAGTTTGATAATCTGTGGATAATATTAGGAAGTGTTTGTTATGTAATTACATGAAGCCACCTCTTCCAAAAGTTAATTTATGCTTATGAACCGATGTGGCCTACCCGTGCATGTAATCTATGTTGTCATTTAATTCATACTTTAAGAATTGTTACGTGTATTTCCTTTAATGGAAATTGGACTTTGGTTCCTCAATTCCATCTTCACCTGAACAAGATGTTACACATTTAATCTTTTCTGAAAATGTCTTTTCTTGATTCATAGTAAATTTCACTTATATTCAACCATTTTTGTATAGTTTTTATAATCGAAATGATACCCCTTTCTTTTCTTAACACTATGTGGACATTTTTTCCCCAATGACATTACTACTTTCGTCATAACTCATCAAAGAAAACATCAGCGCTTTGACATTTTTTATTCAAATAGATCATTTTTCTTTTCATTGCTTGCATTTGAGAAACCCATCAGGAAGTGCGAGGTTGGAGCTCTGTAAAAACGGTTTAAGCACGCAAGTCGGCCCACATTGCCGACTGACCGTTCCGAGGCGGTAACTGTCGGGTTTGCTTTTTTTCCTTAAATGACTCGTCGTAAATTTCTTCTTGCTTTCACCTGGCTTGCATGTGAAATACCTTTGTCCTGTGCCTTTTCGGAGTTTGGTATATGTTGCAAAGCTCATAGGACTTTTCATATATTCTTATTCAATAGTGCACACTGCTTTATAAGTATAACGCTGTATTAAAAATAGGCTATTTATTTATACTTCTTCGAAATATCATGAACAATGATAATAACAAAGTTGAAACCAGATTATAAACTTACTGACAGATAGCCTATTAGTTTAAGAGGTTTACTAATCATGCCTGATTCAATGTTCTGGCAAGTGGAAATGCACCCGTTTGTTATGGATTGCTATGGTTAAACTTGATTTTAAAGTTGATATTTATTGATGTCTACCAAATTCTTTTGATTTAAAATTTCGCCGGCAGAATCAGCGGAAACTCTATACTATGTTTTCGCACCAATATGTCACTGCATCAAAGCGAAATATTAAATAATCTACGAGATCTATTTTTAAAGATAAATCAAGATGTATTGTAACGACTCATAATCGACCTTATTTTAAGCCAGTTTACTTTTTAAAAACAAACATTGAGTTATCGCGTATTGACATTACCCTCCTCCTCGCACCGATCATGATCCTAAAATAACTGTTAGTTATCGGTAAAGACGTAACATTCAGGACATTTGCGAGACATGTATATTGATTGTGCAATAGAGACATTAACTTCAAGTATTTTTAGGAAGTTAACTTATTGTACTTGTTTTTAGTCGGCATTTGGTTGCAGATGTCAACATCGTCCAGGAGGTCACGTATACTCCAGAAGCAATCAAAAGTGAAACTAATTGTGGATGTGTTATGGAAACGTTCTGACCATCAAAAGTAAGCGCCATTTAGTAATTCCTTTGTGTCTTTTGCGGATAATCTTTAACAAACGTCGACAATTGGTACAATAAAACTGGATTTAAAACATGCATATACGAGGGTTGTCCCAATAAATCGCTGACAATTTAAAAAGAAAACTACTGAATACTTCTGTATGAAATTTTTATAGCTTTTTAAGACGTCCTTTTGTAACATGAATCGTTGGTGTTTTTTACCAAGTAATTGTGGATTTTTATGATATTTTTATCAAGAATGATACTAGGTAAGTTGATAAAATCAATCTTTTTATTAATGCATTTTATTTAAAAAGTGGCGTTTGTGATGGGACTGTTTATCAATGTGGGGTATTAAAATACAAGAAACCACAATAAATAAAGGATAAATGTATTTTATCCGCCTCATTGTCTAAAATAAGGTTGTTTTGTAACTACACAAAGTAACGCATGAAAAATAAAACGATTATAAAGGTCTCGTGATATAAACATATTGTTCTCCAGGATTTGAGTTTTTGTTCTTTTTTCGTGAGATCGGCGTTTGCGTTTGCGTAACGATAAAATAGTAACGATGTTAATATTCGGAGTTTTAGAAAGGTTGCCGGCCTGTCATTGAGACCCAGTGGAAGTGGAATCTGAAATATTTTAATCATGTCTTGTTTGGCATTGTACATGGCCTGCAATTTGTATCATATAGAAGTATCGACATCGAAAACATTTTTTTGCAAAGATTAGTTGGTTCTGGTTTTGCACTACACATACCTTTTATGTAACATTGATGTTGTTGCAATGGATGATAAGATTCAGAGCTTATCGTCCCACCAGCAGTATTTCTGATATTTGGAGACGGTGTCCACTTGAAGCAGATATAGTGTTGCCCTTACGGTGTATAGCAACACCTGGCATGATACCACACTCAGTCACATTATCCATAACACCGGGCCAACAAGTCCTTGAACTACCCTTATATTTGCTTAACAAGGGAGCAATACCACAACAATTTTTAACGACTTTGGTATGTCGCGGCCAGTGCTCGAACCCAGGGCCTCCAGTACCTGGAGCCGTCGTTCTACCGATTGCGCTACCAGGTCCGGTATTGTGGCTTGTTAAGTGTCAAAAACATTTAATTTATGCACAGTGGTTACATATGTGTGAAATGGTTGTTTTCTCTGCTTTGCAAAAGGAACATAAACTGTTATCTTTTATAATTTTTATTTATATTTGATCATCAACATAATCTACCTCCTCTTTTTCTTTTTACTCCTCCTACCCCTCCGCATCGTTGTTATCCTCCTCCTCCTCATATATTATTGTGATTATTTCTTAAACACAGGCCTTTAGACGACGTCTCAAAATGCGTTTTCCTTTCACAATATTTATCTGATTATGTGGACATTTCAGACCTAATATATTCATGAGAACATACTTTAAGGACGGAATTGTATATGTAACAATCAACTTGCTTGATCTTTGATCGTTGTTTAAGTGCATCTTTTACAAACCGTAAACATAGTAATTATCGGCTTTAATAAGATTCGAACTGATGGGCTATGTACAAAAACAAACTTACATAACATGTTTATAATCTACAAATTCCTTTATTACAAAGGTACTCATATGAACAAAGAAGCTTAAAAGCTTAAAATAATGTTACAAAGTTTCATACAATATGGTCTTTGCTATTAATATCAAATATGCCTATATTACTTCGTTTCTAATATTTGATTTTTGAAGCCAAAGGCTTATACCTAACTTGTCGAAATTTCATTAACTACACACTTTACAGACGTCTTATAATGATAAACAATGATAAACTAATTTAAAACATATCGACGGTGCAATAGTGTTAAGTACGTATAACATTCTAAAACAAGATGTGAAACTCATGTTGCTATGGTGGTCGCAACAAATTATGCCGTGTTCCGTATCAATGCTCCGGAGACTATCTACAAACAGACCATTCGTTGATTGGACCTTAATGTACGCTGGTACTCCAACATTCGTGTATCCAGTGGCATCAACGTCCAATTAAACGCTCGTCAAAGCAGATTAAGTTGTGTTAAGTAGTGCTCCGGAGAAAGACGAAAGTCTATGGCTGTCTTCATACAAGCCATTTGCAGTTACGCCTTGGACCTTGATGTACGCTGTTCCTCCGAAGTTAACGAGTCCAATGGCGTCAGCTGAATTGCAGGGATAGTCATCAAAGGCCCGGGTTAATCCACGTCCGAGCATCTTTCCTTCTACCATGATTTCAGCGGTGATGTATGCCGCTTTGTTTGTACATGTCTGTACGGTGAAAAGATACAATCCGCTGACTGGAGCTGTGAAGATTCCAGTGGCAGAATCATAGCCGTCTTGCAGGTTGAATAACACATTCGGGAAAACGAGATTTTCACCGGTTACAGGAGAACGGGTTTTCAAACCCGTCGCCTTGAAGGCGACAATAGGAGTCTTAGCCAAACCTGAAAATAAGTAAACGTCGTTGTGAATTGACATTTTTAAGGAACCTATCACCAATGTTAAAGGCTTAAGATACCGCGAATAGTTTTTCATACCTTTCAACCTGCTTGCAGTCATAATTTTTAAGTCTCAAATGAAATCCTTTAATCACAATATTTACACAATTTTTTTATTTATGGCACAGTAAAAATAGAAAGTAAAACGGAAAAATGTGTAAGGAATTCTGTTTTTTAACAGCTTTTATATGTTAGCAAGTAGATAGAAACTGTTTTTCCATACGATTCTATCTTTTGAAACGCAGATTCTGTTTAAACTTAAACCAGTCTAAAAGTGTTGCCTAGCATTGCTGTTTTGACATAAAATTTGTACGAAATTTATAATTGTGATGGGCAGAGTGATTGTTGGAAAACACTAGATTTTTCTAGTATTATATGTAAACGTACGCAGGCGTGATATTTCTAATAAAATAACAATTCACAAGTTTAGATCTTATCTGCGTTTTCATGCTGAACTAAAAGACAGAAACTTGCACATATGATAAGATGGACATTACTTCAAAATATTCTTAAAATCCTTGTAAGCTCACAGAAAAGTGTTTGGACAAGATTTAAATAATCTTTAAATTGGCATCTGCATTCGATCTTTTAATTCATATTTAGGTGAAATGATTTCATCTGAAGACCCATAACTTTGTAAACCTTAAAGCTAAGATGTTTTGTAATGACATATACTTTGCCAGATATAATACCTCCCATTTTTCTGAGAGACGTAAATATTATAGTAATATTCGCCAAAATCACTATTTGGAAAAGGAGAAGACCCTGACGGGATTTTAAACGAATGTAAATAAAACGTCAAGCACGCATCACACACCGTTTATTGTATTTGATATTTTCTATAGCTGCTCAAACATGTGAATATAAGCCGATCATATTCGTCTTGAGTTTACATCGTAATTTGTGATTAAAAAGTTAAAAACTTTAATCATTTAGCTAGTCTGTTTCACACTTCCCAGTCTTAATCGTTATGATATTAGTATAACGATATGAATACCCAAATATTTCGAAAATATTATATTTACGTTTCACTCTCGTTCGGCTGCAATAAACTAGTACATAAGAGAGCACTATGATACTTTTTCCTTTCAATTGAGAGGCACGTGACAAGCGTCTAAAGTTGACTGTTTATGATCATTGTCAAACATATTCGAATGTTGCAAGACATTTCCGCAAGGCACCGATACAAGTTTTGTAAATTTGTGAATAAAAATTGCAAAGAAATTACCTCTTAAGGCCATTTATTCTGCATCTAGTGTATACAAACATTTAGTCTATATTCAGATATGTTAGATGCACACCGCCACCATTATTAATGATATTCATGATATTGCCGACTAACCGTTCCAAGGCGGTAACTCTGCGATTTGCTCTTTATGTTAAATGACTCATCATAAATTTGTTCTTACTTTTACATTTGGCTTGCATGTGAAATAACTTTGTCCATGGCCTTTTCAAATTTTGGTATATGTTGTGAAAAGAGCAGATTACTTCGCTTTTAACAGTGTAGCTTGCAACATTGAAGTATCATGTAAAAGAAACAGGCATTAACACGAATTCACAGCTATTTTGGCTTTGGCAAGGTATTTTAAACAAAAGAAACCGACTATGCAGATGATAACAATGTAGCTTGCAGTTACACATGTAGCAGACCACAAAGCCGAAAGCAGATTATGAGATCGTCCAGATCCCATCATAGTAACGGTTCGTTACCCTCACATATTAATTTAAAGGTCTGTTTAGTCATCTTCTTCTTATAAACGCATGCTCTCTGCAGCGCCCTGAATGTCTCACATTCGTGCTTTTTTCTTGTATTTTATTATCTTGGTCTCCAAATATCTACCGGTGTGTGAAATATCTAAGTGCGGAGGTAGTCAAGACATTCATGAATAGATCTGAGTTATACTTAGTAAAGTCTGGAGAAGACTTTGTTATACAACTCTAACATGGTGACTTAAAAGAACAGACATTTATTTTACTGTTCACATATTTTCCTAGGTATTAATTAAATGATAAACAATAGTTAACATCTGTGAAGTTAACCAACATAATGTTTATGTTTTCATCCAATGATAAATATACATTTACAAGCAAAACGGCATTTACCCTATAGCGACAGAATTTAAAGCACCCAATTAAAAGCGAAAGTTAAACTATATAAAATATCTTCAACGATAAATATTTTTGATAACATCCTTAATAGTAAGTACACTATCAGAAATACAATTGTCCCAATTATTTACTCCCATTTTCTGTTAACGAATATGTTTTGATATACGACTATAAATAAAATTTCTTAATAAATATTTTAAACGAAACTATATGACAAATGAAATCCCTTGCATATACAATGACTTTCTAACAAAAGGAAGACTCTCTATTGAACAATATTACTACTGTTTAGTCGTTCAAATATATAGAAATACGAGCCGACCTTGATACTCTGCTAATTCGTAAGAGAATACTATTAGACTAAATGTATTACATTACCTGTCACGTTACTCAGCAGATTTGCCGACATGCTTCTTACGTCGTCCGACAATCTTTCGATTATTCTCTCGTTCTCTTTGAACTTTGTTTTGCTGTTGTTGATCAAAGCCCCTACTTCGGAAAATACGGTTTGGTTCAAGTCATTCCAAGCTTCACGGTTCATTTGCCTTTCTGTCTTGATATCTTCAAGTGTGTTCTTCATTGTATCCATGGCTTTACGAAACTCTCCCGACATTTGGTTTAATTCATTTTGCACTTTCTCAAACTTTATTTCTGTACGAATCATTTTTTCTAACAACGATTCCTCATAAGCGAATTTTGAACATTCAGGTTCATTTCCTAGGCATACCTGAAGGCTGACGAGTAGAATTGCGAAGACAAACATTTTATCTGAGTGTTTTAATCGTATAAACCTAACAGTAAATAGACTCTCCTGGTTCTGCAGTTGTTAGCGAATCAAGTGTGGTCTAACATGGCAAACTAGTGTCTGCTTCTTTTCACGTTTGCTCGGAATGAAAATCTGGAGAGGGTCGCTTAAAATGTTCAGATCAATATAAATTCACCCTTGTTGTTTAAATTCGGCTATTTAATTTGACAATGATATGAAACTTTCGTAATAAGGAGATAATGACACGATTGTGTTGTAAGTTTGGATCCTTGCAGATGGAATTATTAATTTAACAGGAACACCGATAGAGAAAAGGTTTTTCATGTTATTACTGAACATTTTCAACAGCCCATGTTCTGCATAACACAGTCAAACCGTTGTTGCTGATGTTTATGTTATTTTTGACGAGTGTATCAGCAGAAAGAAAGGAAACACATAGATGCTTTGTAGTTGTCGGGTTATTAATACCTGTTTCCGCCATCTGGTTTCGAATGAATGGGTTTTCTTAACAATAACACCAAGTATATAAACAGACGTAGACGCAGAAAATTATATTATGAGTAGAGTAAAAATACACACTAAGAAATAGGCACAACAATGGACGTATTAAATTCTCTAGTAATAAAAAAACACATTCAAGCAGATGTAATAAGAGTTAATGAAAACAGACTAGTCTAAAGCAGATATTTTATTTACTTGCACAAACTGCAGACACCTTACAATTGGGAAAACATCTTGAACACATTGTTTACAAAGTGCCTTTTCTGCAGAAGCCATTATTACAGTTACAGACACAATTTTGTACTTTTCTATAACAGTTTAAAATTGTAAGTGGTGAAAACAGTCTACCAAAGCATTAATCGTCTATACATTTTGGCGCTGGCTGAAAAATGGTAAGAGTGAAAATTTTAAAATGATACATAATGTAAAAGCAGCAAAAACGACTGGTTTTGTATGATTTATATGTTTTGTATGGAAGAGCCTTTCCGTTTATTTAGGTAGAAGCAAGCACCTGCCATTGTTTTGGCTTGCATTCTGTTGAGTCTGATGCCTCTAAGAGTTTTCGATCGACTAGAGGTGAGGTTGGTTTTTCTTCTTGAATAGATTGGCATCGAGTAAAACTGGGCATTGTTTTTGTTACCTTGAACAGACTTTGTTATAGTCGAGTTAGGGGGCTGATTGGTCGCCATGATCAGTTCGGGGTCGATTAGAGGTTGGGTTGATTCGTCCTTTTAACAGTATGTAGTCAAGTCATAATAGATTGATTTGTCGTTTTAAACAGATTGGGGATTCATTAGTAATGGGATGAATTTGTCGTCGTGTAGAGGTGGGCTTTATTATTTACTTTGAGCGGTTTGAGATTAATTATTTGTGGTGTTAATTTATTACCTTGAATAGATCGTATTCAGTTAGAGGTGGTTGATATGCAGTTTTGATATTATGTGCCTTTCCGAATGTTGGTAAATGCTGCAAGGCTCATAGGACTTTGTCATACATTCTTATTGTAGTGATGTATTAATTGTCGTTTTGAACAGATAAGGATTAAATAGATATGACGTCGAGTGTAGTCTTAAACAGACTGAAGCCAAACAGTGCCGGAGATTATTGTCGTTTTGAACCGATAGGAGTTAAGTAGATGTGGTGTTGATTTGTATAGTATAGTATCGATGTTGTTGATTTGTCGTCTTGAACATATTAGGGCTAATTAAAATATTGTTGATTTGTTGTTTTGTACAAGCTGGAGTCAAATAGTGATTTGGTTGATTTGACGTATTGAATAGGTTAAATTCTAGTAGAGGTGATATTGATTTGTAGTTTTGAACAGGTAGGAACTCAGAAGTGATGGAGTTGATTTGTTATTAATGATTTTATATATTATTCTTTTAACAGCTTTACCAGACTCCCGCTGCAGACGCTTGCTGTTAGTTGTCAGAATTTGATGGAATATTTTAATGCACTGTTTGTTTGTGAGAATACCTTTCAGTATATGCCAAGTCGGAACGCCCTAGTCGGCCCTTTTTGCTAACAGTATGTTTCTAGGCGGTAACTCTCGGTTTTCTTTTAGTGTGCAATGTCTCGTCTCTGTGTCACTTTAACATCTTCTCTGTATGCCTTTGTCTAGAGGTAGTTCTACTTTAGAAATCTGTGGTAAATCTTATACATGTAGTACTTTTACTTGAGCCGCATACGTCAGGAATTCATTTTGAAAGAAATATAGGAATATACAATTTACTGTTAAATTTCAGAAATTTTGTGCAGTTACAGAAAGGAGATGTAGTATGCTGCAATCCCTTTCTGCGCATGCTATAAATTTGAATGATAAAAAATGTAGTATTGCATCCGATCGTGAGAACATTTTCACTCATTTTATGGATGCGCAAATAACCCTAGTTGTAGGTTGTAAAACATCAATGAATGGAAAAATATTGTGGAAGCAAAAATGTATTGAAAATATATAATGGCCGTAATTTTAATGTGTTTGTCTTAAATAATTGTATATGATAAATTGCTGTTGTGTTTAAACATGTTTTTTTTAAATCTGTCATTTTTTTATTTGCGAAATGAACGTTTTAAACAATGTTCAGAAGTATAAGATTAATATAAGTATTTACAAAATGAATGGTATTTATGTTTTAAGTACTAATATGATATTATTAAGCAAAACTTTACACGCAAATGTATTGTCATGAAGACATATGCTAGTGATCAAAGACGAGGTAATTTTTCCATTTATGAAATTAAGTACTTGTTTCATAAATTTTACTCTGTATATAATAGTACACGGTCAAGTATTGTATGTTTTCAACGAACATGACGGCTATTTTTGTCCTCGATTCAGTAACCGAAACATTTGTTTTCAGTAAACGAACAGCTGTGCAAAGTTCATTTGTTGATACACACATTCTTGAAAGAATGATCTTACGGAAACATTATAGTTTTAACACTAACATGGCTAACAGGCTGGACATGAGTCTTGTGAACACTTATATATTCTGTAAATAATATCAAATGTTTCTTTTAGTGAAAAAATGATTTCATTTCACCGATAAAACCTGACATTTCACTACACTGAAGTATTGAGTCTAACAGTAGTCAGACCTATCTCACCTTACTTTTGCTGTTTAGTTAAGGTTTTATATATACGGTTCGTTGTGATTATTAATATAATAAAAAATAGAATATTTGTCTTTATTAATTTTCATTCTTGCTTGTACGTATAAAGCACATACATGCATAATGTACAAATGATAAAACCTAGTCTGTCCAATCTTATACATTATACAGAAGATGTTTATTTTGTGATGCATACATCAAGAAATTTGTAGATGTTTTCTTTAGTTCTATTTGTATAGGTACATTTCTTTAAAGCTTATTATTTGTAAAAAAAACTACGAACTTTGAGTAAAAACAAATTAAAAATTTCAAAAGTCAGGTAAACTGATTGTATTGTTAGTGGAGGAGAAAAAAAAAGATTCAGAAAAGAAGAGAAAGAAAAATAGAGTAGGGTATTTATTCTGGTTATAAGAGATATATGCTGTTTATGTTCACATGTTGTTGTTGTTGTAATTGTTGATAAGCCTCTTGAAACGTTTCCAGATCTCATTTTGTTCATTTTAATAACGTTCTGTCATTTGCCTGGATAGATTCTACTTTGAAGTAGTTGCTTATCGACTTCATAAAAGAAGTGTATGTGTGTGGGGGTATATGATTTCCTTCTCTTCTATTAAGTATATATATTATGTTTTTTATAATTGTACAATTAATCATTTTGCAAAGTATGTGTTTCCAAATATAATACCTGTTGTTGTTAGTTTCACATGTAGATTGGATCATCGTTATTTGGTAATTGTCCAAAAAGCTTCATCATTTATAATTGCTAATTATTAATTACTAATCTTTGAACGTAGTTTAAGTGCACCCCTTGTACAAAAATAGTAATTATCGGCTTTACAAAGTATCGAACAGATAGGTTATCGGTAAAAACAAACATAGGGAATCTATATATAGGCCACAATTTCATTTATTACTAATGTGCTCATATACAAAACAAAGATACTTGAAAGTTCAAAATGATGTTACAAACTTGCGGACAATATAGACATTGCATTCAAAAACAAATCTGCCTTTGTTAAGTTTGTTTCTTAGTTTCGATTGCTAGTAACTAACTAAATAGCAGAAATTTCTGATACGACACACTTCGCAAACGTGTTGCAACGATTAACAATGATAAATGGACTTATATACACTCGGTGCAATGCAGTTAAAGTAAATGTAATATTCTAAAAAAAGATGTGAAAGCTCATGTCTATATGGTGGTCACAAGAAATAATGCCGTGTTTCGTAATACATGTAATGCTCCGCAGACTATCTTCAAACAGCCCATATGTTGATTGGACCCTAAAGTATGCAGTTATTCTAACATTCATGAATTAAATGGCATCAGCGTCCAATTTAAAATTCGTCAAAGCAGATTAAGTTTTGTTTAGTCCAGAAAAGGATTTAAGGATATGGTCGTCTTCATATAAGCCATGTCCACTTACTGAGTAGACTGAATCTAATGGCGTCAGCTGAATATCCGGAATAGACATCAAAGTCTTGGTAGATACACGTCCGAGCATCTTTCCTTCTAGAACGATGAATTACACTTTTACTGTTTTACGGTTAACAGATACAAGCCGCTGGTTTTGAAGCCTGTTGATTTGATGGCTACAGTTGGAGTTGGCCGCAAGTAAAAGTAGGTTAACAGGATTGCATATTGACAATTTTAAGGAACCTATCACCAATGTTAAAGGCGTAAAGATTCAGCGGACAGTTCTTCATACCTTTTGACGTCATCATTTTTAAGTCTCAAATGCAATCACTTGATCACAATATTTAAATGGATGGCACAGTAAAAGAAGAAAATAAAACAAAAACGAATTATGTAAAGAGTTATACCATTTAACACACGTACGTTATTTAAACAGCCTTTATTATTATATTAACACGAAGTCTCCGTTAATTAGCGGTGTAAAGCGAAATATCTAAGTACGGAGGTAGTCAATACATTCAAAATCTTGCTCATGAATGGACCCGACTTATACTGTGTCCTGAGATGGATTCGCTCTTCCTGATCTATGATGAGTGTGGGATGGGGGAAGAAGGGGTTTGTCTTGAGATGGATTCTCTCTGCCTGATCAATGATGAGTGTGGGATAGGGAAAGAAGAGGTTTGTCCTGAGATGGATTCTCTCTGCCTGATCAATGATGAGTGTGGGATGGGGGAAGAAGGGGTTTGTCCTGAGATGGATTCTCTCTGCCTGATCAATGATGAGTGTGGGATAGGGAAATAAGGTGTTTGTCCTGAGATGGATTATCTCTGCCTGATCAATGAGTGAGTCGGGAGTCGGGTTTGTTATACAAATCTTACAGGGTGTCTGTGAAGAACAGACATTTAGTTCACTGTCCCCACATTTTTAAGGTATTAATTATATGATAAACAACAGCCATCATCTGTAAACGGGACAATATTATGGTTTCTCCCTTGTTTCAATCCTAGTTTACTAATTTGAATACATATATACGTAAAACAGCATTTACCTTTTAGCGATGGGATTTAAATCAGCAACATTAAAGGCTTAAGTTAACTATTTAAAATATCTTCGACGATAAACAGTTCTGATAACATTCTCAATAGTAAGTACATTATCGAAAGAACAATTGTCCCAATTATTTACACCTCTTTTCTATTAACGAATATTGATATACACCTATAAATATAATTTCTTAAAAAATGTTTTAACATTATCTATATTAAAATGGAAGATCTGACATATATGAAGACTTTCTATCTGAAAAGAAGGCTCTCTATTAAACAATATTACTTCCGTCTTGTCGTTCAAATATAGAGATAATGGTTTGCTATTTCGTAAAAGTATGCTTTGTGACTAAATAAATTAAAATTACCTGGCACGTTACTTAGCCGACATGCTTCTAAAGGCGGCCGACAATCTTTTGATTATTTTCTCCTTCTTTTTGAACATTCTTTTGCTGTTTTCTATCAAAGAACCTACTTCGGAAAATACAGTTTGGTTCATGTCTTTCCAGGCGTCACGGTTCAGATGCCTTTTGAGTTAATATTGTCAAGTGTGTTCTTTATTGTATCCATGGTTGTGCGAAACTCTCCTGATATTTTGTCAAATTCATTTTTCACATGATCAAAGTGTATTTATGTACGAATCATTTTTGAAACAAGGATTCCTCGTAGAAAATATAGAACACACAGGTTCTATCTTCGGCACACGTGCATGCTGGCGAGTAGAATTGCCAAAACAAACATTTTGTCTAAATGTTTACATTTACAAACAAACATATTAAATATATTTGACTGATTCTGCAATTGTAAACGATTCAATTGAGGTATTAAATGGCCAATCAATTTATTGGATCCCGTGTGTCCGGACAAAATGCAGAAATGTTCCGATCTTAATTAACACACCCTCCTTTCTATCTTTGGTAGGTGTAGATTAATAGTATGTACCTGGAAACTAACTCATTTATTATGAATAATACGGTGAACATGTTATGTTTCTTATTTCTGAAGCAGTGCAAGAGGGACTTATAAACAGAATCACCGATACAGAGATAGAGAAAGGTTTTTTCACGTAATTACCGAACATTTTTAGCGCCCTTTCTGCCTCAATGCAACATCATCCGTGCGGCTGATAGTCATGCTATTTCGGACGTGTATATCAGCAACAATAGAGAAATCACGTCGGATTCAAATGAACCATTTCAATAATTATCTGGTTTGGTCTGTAGTTGTTTGTTCATCTTTATCTGTTTCGGTCATCAGGGTTTGGAACGCATGAGTTTCATCATGATAACATTAAGTATGTAAACAAACGCAGGCATTGATACCGGCAATCATATTAAATATATCTTAGCACATCTCACTTAGAAATAGGCCGACCAAAATACCCGTTTTATGTTTTCTAGAAAATTATTCAAGCAGCTGTTATAATATTAAAAAAAAAACACGACCAAATTAAAGCAGATACGTTCTTTGCTTGCATTAACAAAATAACACAAATATCCATTGTATGCTGAACAATGGGAAAGCTCACAACAAAAATAACGATTTTTTCTTCAAAATGCATTTTGCAGAAGCCATAATAACGGTTACAGACGCATTTATACCTTCTTCATAATTGTTTTAAAAGGTAGGTGCTGGACAATAATGAACCACAATCTTATTTCTCGATTAAAGGTTGAGCTGTAAAAAATGGAAAAAAATGCTAAGGAAAAGACATAATGTCATAGCAGGAAAACAATATTTTATTTTAAATGCATCAGAATTTGAAATGTTGCTTTATCTGGCTTCACACTGATCACAGCGGGAGGTTAGAGGATTTGTGAGGAATTAGTGGGGTTAGGAGGGTCTATCCAACTGGACAGAACCTCCAGAAGTAGTGGTATGAGAAAAGGCGTGGTGGTAAGATCGTAACTGACCAATGGCATTGCAGTAAGCCTATGTGCATCAAGTATCCCTAATTGTTTACCCTTTTCCCGATGACCCCTCTGGTGATTGTGTATAATAAACAAATCACATCATGGTGTCATCTTTCCTTTTGTTATTAGGTGGAGGGGCCGGGGGCTGGGTAACTCTATTGAGTAGGCCCTTTCCAATGCCTTTAAAAATAGCATTTTTATATTGGAGATCAATGCTGTGCCAGGCACATGGTTGTGCGATGTTTCAGGTGGCACTTTTGTCATCGGCGGTGAAATAGGAATTCTGATATAGGGTGTTTCTCATTCAAACATTTTAAGTTACGCTTCACTAGGCGTATTCTTGTCGCATGATCAACACACTTGCTACATACGGTTAACGGTTGACTAGCGTGATAAATTGCACATCCCGGGTCAGTCCTTTGTAGCACGTGTTGTCTTATGGATGATGTAATTTTCTGTTTGCGCTAGCAGCTGTATAAAATGAAACTGCAGACCACACATTTCAACTTCCGATTTGCCAGTGATGTTTTCTGCCTCCAGAAAAGATTATTTCTCTACAAAAAGCTTTTCTCAAATCAAATAATACATTTCCATGATCACGCGTAATTTTTCGTCTGATTTTCACTTGAGCTGTATCTGTCATGATTGGAACTCAAAGATTTCAGTATGTGTCTTGGTACCAAGGGATTCTAATAAATATCTATAGGTCTCCATCCTGCCGTGAAGTAGAGTCTAGTGTCTTCATTGACCAATAATTAGCCGGGCCTGGCTAGTATGACCAAAATCAATACCAACATAAAAATGAGAAAAAAGACTTGTTGAGAATGCGTAGGTGCAGAAACATGGCTGGTATGGTAGCTTGTTCTAACCATAAATAGATATCCGCTGTTCGAGAGCTCGTGCGTAGTTTTCAGTGAGGGCAAAACGACCATTGTGTTAGCAGCGTCAAAACAGGCCGTGCATTCAAATAGTTAAATCAACGAACATTTGTGAGATTCACGTTCATGTGAACTTTGACTTCGAAAGATTGCCATAATGTTTGCCACTTCTATATATCACAATTGAAAGAAGACAATGCAAGTTTCAATAACTATTGAAAATGAACATTGCTTGCCGAAATGGGCGATATGTCACTCCCAGTTTGTGGGTAGATGTTTCCGTGCTGTCCGTTTACTAGGTCTTTTCTGGTCCGGCGGGAATCGTTATACATGAAGCTGATAAAGATTTGTTTGTGGGTGTCTGACTTGTGATTTCTACCGGTCGAGTAGAAGTTTATTTATATGGTTGACCATTAAAATCAGTTTTATTTTCAAGTTTAGGTAGTTAATTTTCGGATGAAAACATTTCTTCTCAGTAGGTTTTGTTCTTACTTTTCGCTTGGCTTTCATGTGAAATACGTTTGTTCTGTGACTTTTCGGAGTTTGGTATATGTTGCAATGCTCATAGGACTTTGTCATATAATCTTATTCATGATCACAACAATGTTACTTGTGCAGTGTGGCGGTCGTAAAAGATCTCCCCGTGCATGTAATCTTTGTTGTCATTGAATTTATCCTATAAGGATTGTTACGTGTATTTCCTTTGATGGACATTGGACATTGGTTCTTCAATTCCATCTTCACATGAACAGGATGCTGCAACCATTTATTCGTCTCTGGTCATGTTTGTTTATGATTCAAAAAGTCAATTTTATTTATAGATTTATAGTCAACCATTTTTGTGTAGTTTTTCAAATCGAAATAATAGCATATTCGTTTCTAAACACTATGTGGACATTTTTTTTTCAATGAGTCACTACTTTCGTTATAACTTATAGAAACTATCAGCGCTTGGACATTTTGTATTCAAATAGATCGGTTTTCGTTTCATTGCTTGCATTTGAGAAACTCATCATGAAGTTCGAGGTTATAGCTCTGTAAAACCGGTTTAAGCACCCCAGTCGGTCCGTATTGCCGACTGACCGTACCAAGGCGGTAACTGTCGGGTTTGCTCTTTTCGTTAAATGACTCATCACAAACTTTTTCTTACTTTTCGCTTGGCTTGCATGTGAAATACCTTTGTTCTGTGCCTTTTCGGAGTTTGGTATATGTTGCAATGCTCATAGGACTTTGTCATATAATCTTATTTGTATCTATTATCTCTATAAAGTTTCTCATTGAGAGCATCCAACGCTTTTGACTTATTGGCTATTTTTCCAAAATGGTGACGAATTCCAAGGGTTCCGATTTCGCAATTCCTATTGTTTACGGGTAATCGATACCGAGGGCTTCAAAGAAATTGCTCCTTTTATACGTCATCGCTTGGACTGTTGATGGTTGTGCATTGTGAGTGTTATTTTGTTTGTATATGTAATAGACTTTTACCAGTTTTAACGATGCAGGTGTTTGCTGTTAGTTGTCTCACTTTGATGTTTTTATCGACACTGTTGTTTTATTAGAAACCCCTTCAGTAAGTGCGAAGTTGAAGCGCCCCACAAAACAGGTTCTAAGGAACCGAGTCGGTTCCTTTTCCGACTGAAAGTGCCAAGGTGGTCACTGCTGGTTTTGTTATCGTTTGCTTTACTCGTCTCTGCGATTTGTCACTTTTGCATTTACCATGTCAACCTTTGTCAGTCCAGATTTGAATATCTTATAGGGCCTTTTCTCATTTTTCTTATGAAATGTCAATTTTTGTTATGTCATGTCTCCACTACGATTCTTCAATTGTTTATATTGTGTATATAATTACACGACTCATTTTCACATTCGATCTTTATTCTTAACCCATGTTTTGCAATTACTTTTGTTAAAAATACATAAAACATGACGTTATAAACAATTTGGCGTTATTCGGCTTAAATGTACGTTTACCCGGGAAACGTATAATGACATATAATAATAATTCCTATTCAATTAACTGTTTCATTATAAAGAACATTAACATATACACATATCAACAACCTGGTGACCCATAGATTCAGAGGTTGTACATTTCAAGAAAGGACTGATTGCTGGAATCCGCTTTCTTAAATACTCTGGCCTGTATGGAGGAGTTCATGTAGGTATCTTCGATTTGTCATTTCATTTTCATCAGTTATTCATTATGTTGGAAGCAAAACTAGTGAACACATTAAATGGATTTAGAATTGCATTACCCAGAGCAATAGCTAAATTTATTTAGTATTAATGCAAAATGACTTGTTCTCTGAAAAGTCTATCATTGAGGCTGCAAGATTTTGCATAAAAAAATGTTAGAAAGTTTGTCTCGCTTTTTCAGTATGGTTAACATGCCTTCATGAGCAATCCGCATTCTGCAAAGCTTATATGCTCCTTTAAACCAGAACAAGTACATTAGCAGTTAATTAGCAGTTGTGATATTATTGACATTTCAGTTTGTCTGCCAGGGATTGATACTCTCTATCTCCCCTATTAAAACCGTTTCTGAGCTTTGTTACATTAAAATAACAAACTTGTTTTTCGCTGAAAATGGTGTAACCATATTACAATTTCCGACAGCCAGATAAGTTCGTAGGAGTCGCTACTCTGTTCCTCGATATGGCCGATACGATGATTACATTGGAGCAAAAAATTACTTTACGTTATTAGGCCTATAAAAAGCACCTGCCACGTTCAATAACACGACGGGCAGCTTTAAAATAGTGTCAATATCTTTATCATCTTTTCGGCCCCGAAACGAAGAGTGATATTGATACAATGTATAAAGCCCACATTTAAAGTAATTTGATTTTTTAATAAGGCAGGGCCAAAAATGATATAGCTCTGGGAAATGGCAGTCATTTTGTTTGAACTCGGCCTATGTGTAGACGTTGACAGGTTTCGTAAATTTATTAAACAAAATATTCTCAGTTTTTAAACATTCACGGCATGAATTAGTAGTGTTTATCCGATTGTGTTATTTTACAACGTGTACATTTCACAAAAACACAAACAAGCATTTTCTGACTTGGATTAATGCAAAAACTAACCAAGTATTAAATGTGAAATGTTATTGCCTTGGGCCAATACGACTTCCTTCGGACAAATAATACGTATAATAGTTTATCGTACACATATCAACTTTAAACTATAATGATATTAGGTTTGCATTTGTGGTGCAGTAAGCAAAATGTTTGGAGTCTGAATTTCGGTGTTGAAACCTAGATAAAATATGAAATATTATTCCTAGAGCTAGACTATTTAGTTCACAGGTTCAAAAAGTTACTTCCTGAGTACAGATTCAGGCGGAGGACGGTCATGAGGGATCAGGAAAGTTGATATCATTGTTTATTAATACTATTCTATAAACTTTATTTAGAATAAAATTGACTTGCATACACAACTCCTGAAATAAGTATGTGAACCAAAAATCTTCATTCAAGGGTGCATAGTTAATTTCCATAGTAATACCAATCACCTGTCTAAAATAAGTGCAATCACATTTTTTTGAAAATGTTATCAAATAGGAAACATTAATGCAAGTTCACATCACGAAAGCCATTGTAGTCATGTAAGCCAGTCAATGCCAAGACGGTCCTCTTGTTTTGTCAATAATGAGCAATGTACTCAAAATTTTGAACAAATCTTTTATGATAGCAAGAACATATTAATTTATTGTTATTTTGTTTTGATGTGATAATTTATAACACGAGTTTATGAAAATAACAGACAGAGGAAGCAATACAATGCTAATAGTCTTACGAGGGTAAAGAGACTCTAACTTCTATTTTCATTGTTATTTATAAGCATTGCTTACTTGAGTTTCTTATATTCCCTTGCGCCTGTGGATACGGCGGCTTTAATCAGTTGGCCACGTTCGCTTTTATTTATAAGATCAAATGAGATAATGGTTTCTTATTAATACTGTTTTTTATAGAAAAAACTTCAGGAAGTGCGAGGTTGGAGTGCTCCACAAACCAGGTTTAAACACCCCAGTTGGCCCTTTTGCCGAGAGACCGTTCAAAGGCGTTAACTGATGTTTTTTTTTTCTTTTTGTGTGTTATTTCTCGTTTCTGTGTTTTGTCACATTTACATTTACCCTGTTTGCCTCTGTCTAGAGGTAGTTAAAGTTTAAATCTCTGTGAAAAAATGTTGATAGGTCCTTTCTTATTTATCTATCCAAAGGCTTTGCCGATAAACTGTGAATATGCTCAAATTCCGCCGTAAATATGTAAATGTCATCATAAGGCTATGGAAGTTAAGATAGTCGTTATTTTTGCAGTTTTATTTGTTTCAATTGTATCTAACGCATTTTCCTTTATGTTGACAATGATATAAAAGTCTTCTGCAAAAATAAATGTAAATTCTCAACTGAACAGTAAGCTAGAACCATACGAACAAACACAACATAAACGAGTAAACGAAAACAAACTAGCGCATGAACATTGCTTAGGGGCGGTTGCTGTTGGTGAATGTTTATACAATTACATATAACTGGTTAAGTGGATCAGTGTTATAATTATTATTAAAGTGCAACTTTTCTCTAAAGTCACCTTTTTTTTAGATAACCTATGAACTAAATATGCACCTTATATTCCAATGTCTAAACTAGTGGACTAACATATACTCTTAGTCGCGTAATGCTGAATTTTAAGTGATCTGGTTGCTTATTATGTTTGTAAAACATATATTGCGGCAAAAGACTAGACGTCGAGGACGACAGTTAACTTATGTGTTAGAAAATTGTGTTTAAGATTCAGACTTATTTATATACATATATTATGAAAATGTAGCTTTGGCTAATATCGTCATGATAAGGATTGATTAAGCGAGTCGTCATGGCGACCAAACTTTATGTTGCCTTTCTATGGTTAAAAGTATAAACTGTTATTATCATGTTCAAATACGTGTGTTAAATCTCGAGAGACTTTACACAAAATAATTGCAAAAATAAGGTTCTTATACGTTAGTTCTTTTTAATGTATCTGTGTTAGACCACATAGAATCTCGCAGTGTTTTTTATAGATATATATTTACTTATTGAAACATATATCTCAGAAAGAAATGATTCTAAACCTCAAATAAACAAAGTATTTTAAATGTAGTTAAAGTATACACTTATATTACAATCCACAATCATTGTGCTTAAAATGGTGGATTTAGGATCAGTGGTCCATCGGTTTGACCTCCAAGATTAACGGTCAGGTGGTTTGACCTCTGGTCCAACCAAGTGATGTGACAAACGGACAGATGGACAGTTGTTTGACAGACTGTCGGCTGGACGGACGAACGGGCGACGGACAGATAGACAGACTGAGAGAGAGATGAGAGAGAGAGAGAGAGAGAGAGAGAGAGAGAGAGAGAGAGAGAGAGAGAGAGGCAGTACATAGCTAGCTCCCGTAAATGCTTATTATC
>CM017568.1:33444004-33464004 GCA_007844125.1 Sinonovacula constricta
ATTGTACACTTACACATGTGAAAAATTATATGTACAACAACACGGTTTGCATTGAACTAAGTATTTTAATTGTCATATTTTATTATGTTCATGATGTATAAGTTAAGTGCTTCGCTTATCTGCACGAAACGGGGCATTTGTTTTCCATATAATTGTCTTGTACTTTCGTTTCGAACAAGGCAAACTTAGATGGAAAACATAAACACTTATAATTGTTAATGAGTCAATGATTATATACAACGATATATTTATAAATATACAATACTAGACTATATATACACAATTTTATATATGTGGAAAAGGCTGTCCAGCGTGAAATTCTTTCTAACTTTTATATAAGCATAATATAGCAAATAATTAAATTCGTATTGGTGTTGTGGATTTCCTTTTAATGAGCAGTATTTATAGCGTTTTTATTATTTGTCAACATCAAAAGGATGCTCAAGTTGTATAAAAAATTAGTTATATTCTTTCTTTTCTTAGTTGGCTTAACATTTTGCCAAGAGTCATAACAACATATGGAATAGACTTTTATTTATTTGCGATGATAAGCTTGATTAAGAATTACGACAAATTATACCAATTCTGACTCATGGATAGTTCTAAATATAGCATACTTATTATGACTGTTTACTTATCTTATCACTTTATTGTTAACATTATGTACTGTGTATTATATCGTTTCACGTTTGTGTTGTAACTGTTCTGCCATGTATCTATTGTCCTCATGGGTCTACGACCTTCTGGATTGTTTGAATAAACTATATAACTATCTAACTATCAGGTTGACTGGCGTTTATTACGGTAAACGGGAAAGTGTTATATATTGTTGTATCCTTGAAAAGTTCAAGTCTGAGTTTGCAACATAAGACCCTAGTAAAAATATTTTAAGAAAAGAAAACCGTACACAACTACATCCAGATATTACTCAAAGTCTACACTGAACGTTTATGCGGCTATAATGCTACCTATTTAAAACAGAAAGCGTTTTAAACGACTTTCTTCTATCTATTGGCGCATCTTTCTTCAATGTTGTCATAACGCCATTTCATTCATCAATCATAGCTGCCAATTATGGTAGCATTTGGAATGATCAAAGCGATGATAGTGTTTTAATATTATTACGACACATCAAAAGAGACTTTATATTGATTAAAGCACACGTTCTGGTTACAGATGATAAAATGATCAAAGGCGTCGCAATACTCAAGTCATTGTCGTATTTCGTATAAATTTCATCCTTGTTATGATCACAGCCATTCAATACAAAATAACAATTAGGTAGAGAACACGTTTCTTGAACTTGAAAGATTATAGGAAGCACGTGTGTACTAAAACGTTGAAATGCAAGGACCTCGTGTAACGAGATGTTTTATTAAAGTAGTACTACATTTTCTTTTCAATAATGCATTGTCTTTTGCATCAACCAATGAGTTTCAAATTACACCATGTAACAAACCCATTAAATAAAATAACAAAAAAAATGAACCTTGCCTTTTGTAGGACAGAAAACCTTAGGAGAAAAATATACCGTTGTTCTGCTACCCCACTGTTCGAACCTTGCCTTTTGTAGGACAGAAAACCTTGGGAGAAATATATACCGTTGTTCTGCTACCCCACTATTTGAATCTTGCCTTTTGTAGGACAGAAAACCTTAGGAGAAATATATACCGTTGTTCTGCTACCCCACTGTTCGAACCTTGCCTCCTTTCAGGACAGAAAACCTTGGGAGAAATATATACAGTTGTTCTTCTACCCCACTATTTAAACCTTGCCTTTTGTAGGACAGAAAACCTTAGTAGAAATATATACCGTTGTTCTGCTACCCCACTGTTCAATCCTTGCCTTTTGTAGGACAGAAAACCTTAGGAGAAATATATACCGTCGTTCTGCTACCCCACTATTGGAACCTTGCCTTTTGTAGGACAGAAAACCTTAGGAGAAATATATACCGTTGTTCTGCTACCCCACTGTTCGAACCTTGCCTTTTGTAGGACAGAAAACCTTGGGAGAAATATATACCGTTGTTCTGCTACCCCACTATTTGAACCTTGCCTTTTGTAGGAGAGAAAACCTTGGGAGAAATATATACCGTTGTTCTGCTTCCTCACTGTTCGAACCTTGCCTTTTGTAGGACAGAGAACCTTGGGAGAAATATACCGTTGTTCTGCTACCCCACTATTTGAACCTTGCCTTTTGTAGGACAGAAAACCTTGGGAGAAATATATACCGTTGTTCTGCTACCCCACTATTTGAACCTTGCCTTTTGTAGGACAGAAAACCTTGGGAGACATATATACAGTTGTTCTGCTACCCCACTGTTCGAATCTTGCCTTTTGTAGGACAGAAAACCTTGGGAGAAATATATACCGTTGTTCTGCCACCCCACTGTTCGAACATTGCCTTTTGTAGGACAGAAAACCTTAGGAGAAATATATACCGTTGTTCTGCTACCCCACTGTTTGAACCTTGCCTTTTGTAGGACAGAAAACCTTGGGAGAAATATATACCGTTGTTCTGCTACCCCACTGTTCGAACCTTGCCTTTTGTAGGACAGAAAACCTTGAGAGAAATATATACCGTTGTTCTGCTACCCCACTGTTTGAACCTTGCCTTTTGTGGGACAGAAAACCGTGAGAAAAATATATACAGTTGTTCTGCTACCCCACTGTTAGAATCTTGCCTTTTGTGGGACAGAAAACCTTAGGAGAAATATATACAGTTGTTCTGCTTCCTCACTGTTCGAATCTTGCCTTTTGTAGGACAGAAAACCTTAGGAGAAATATATACCGTTGTTCTGCTACCCCACTGTTTGAACCTTGCCTTTTGTGGGACAGAAGACCTTGGGAGAAATCTATATCGAAGGCACAACATCGGTAAAGCTTTTTTTAAAACATAAATCGTCTTTCGGCAAATTCGTTTAATTGTTTACACAAGTGTTCGTGCCAAATAGAGAATCCAAATCATAAGCTGATCTGAGGTTACAAACTACCAGTACAGAAACGTCAACTTTAAGTGCTAGTCTCATGCGATTGTCTTTGTGTCTTCATATACAACAATCCCCACAAAGAAACACCCTTATTACATCAGAAAAATACGTTTCTTACATAAGGCTCTCACTGTCATAAAATTGCTAAGAACAATTTTCAGACACATAAAAATAATTATCGGAATAGCGCTACGTATATAAAAGAGAAATGAAACCAATTATATAACAAGTCATTATTCAAGTTAATTATGGAACACTCAGTTTTGTTTCAACGGCGGATGTAGAATAAATGGAAAAACCCTGGCTACCAGAACGCATAATTAAAAGTCACTGTAGAAACAATGTTCACCACATACAAACTAGATTTAGTACTCGTAAATAAAGCCGAGGATACAAAAGTTTAAATTTCCATGGCAACGTAAGTGCCCTTTCGGTATACACATAAAAATATGACTGTATTAGTTACGTCACATTGCTTAAGACTGATTACGTATAGGTCGTATTCTCTTGTTCTTTTAATCGATTCTTTTGCACATTGGTCGTTTCATGGCGGCAGCAGTTTGCTTGTTTGCTTTTCTTTATTTTGTGCAATCTCTAGTCTCACATTTGCATTTAAATACTTTCAACAATTTTACCAGTTTCAAGATTACATTGAACTTGTAGGATCGTACCAACTACGAGCTAGAGCGTGTTCAATTTAATACATATCTTCTATTTCTAACAAGACCTTCTCACGACGTTCAAAGCACTTGCCGTTGTAGAACCAATAACGCCCCGCAAAAAGGCCGGAACATCATTCTTATCTTCTAAAATTTTATAATATTCAGTTTGATTTATTGTCTTTAGAGGTTCTCCAGCTGCGTTAAAATTTACATCGACTGGCTTATTCTGACATAGATATAAAATATATCGAGAATACTGGCTGTTTTTTAGGTGTAAGATTGATTTAATTTTACCGGGTAGTCAGCAAAGAAGCGTTCTCACGAATGACGTAGCACGAGTGACGTAGCACGAATGACGTAGCACGAATTGCGTAGCACGAATGACGTAGCACGAATGACGTAGCACGAGTGGCGTAACACGAGTGAAAATTCCATTTTGCAGACCACGAACTGAAATACAATACATCTTACCATCTCAAGAAAAACAACATAAATTCTATTTGTTTTATGCCTTTAACTTTATTTAGTTGGCATCATATCCTCCGCATGTGGCGCCCAAGTTCAAAACCAAACTTTCACTCTAAAAAGGGAAACATAGTTCCTAATAAATTAGTTTTTTTATTTATCAATACTCATCTACATATAGTATACAAAAACATTTAAGCAATATGTTAATGGGGTTTTATCTAAAGTTTGGAATTATAGGTGTTATTAGTGTGAACAGTTGTGTAAGTAATTCACTAAAAGTGTTATTTTCACAGTAAATTTATCATATTTTATTTCACTAATAAACACTAATATGCTGACTGTTTGGCATTCTAAAATATCTAAAATACTACAACATAAATATTTATGCTAACAACTGTTGTTGTTGTGGTTGTTGTTGTTTTTATAATCTTAAACATAATTCCTTTTGAAAATTTGTCTTCCTATACAACTTATTCATTAGGTAACTACTTGATTACGCATATCACCATAGGAATTATACGTAAATCCCGGGTCTGATACAAACTGTTCTCTCATAAATCAACTCAGATTAGAGATTCCAATTACAAACAAGCGAATCTAATGGCGTCTACGGCACAACCATCAACATGGCTACACTAACAGGCAGTGTGTACTGCCAGTTAACAATGTGAAACCGGATACCATATAATTAATTAATAAACACAGGAAACAATAAGAAGAAAAAGTTGTTGTTTTTGTGTGTGATGATTCTAACGCACTACTAAGAGGAGACAACCTATGCAGCATGTATACAAAAATATGTTTAAGTTGTCTACCTTGTCTGTTGAAGAAAAACTACTCCACATATATGAATTGTTGTTTCTAAGAAGCTTAGTGGGGAAGTAAAATCTGTCAAAAACATCTGTGCATCATTTCTTATAATAAAATAAATTCAGTAAGTTGCGGTAGAGATTGTTGTTGTTTTGTTGTTGATATGTTACTGTTAATGTTGTTGTTCATGCATTTTTAGTTGTGGTTGTTTGTCGTCGTCGTCACGTCTGTCGTTGCAAAGCAAGGATTCAAAGGGCTACGTTTTGGTGAACATTATAATTTGAATTTTGACTTCTTAAGTTTCATTTCAAATGACCAAAGTCCTTCATATGGCTGCTATATACGTAATGTTTCGCGGTGATATAAACGATGGCTTGCGAGGAGGGCGTTAAAGATGCATCTTCAAAGGACAACAGGCGTTGTTTTCAGTGCTTAAGAATTTGTATGATTTTGTATGTTATGTTTAGCAGCTCGACGTCACTTCACATTTGACAAACTTAAGGATGTCGATGCAAGGAAGCCCCCATGAATATCAAAGCGGTTCGCACTGGAAGGTATTCAAGAGTTGCATCAAGATAGTCTAAGATCATCTAAACCAGAAACGCGCCACTAAGGCTACAACCTACATACACACTGTGTTCAAAACTTTACCGCTACCACTACCTGATAGATTTATATCAGAACAGATCAATCAATCGCAGCATTCGAAACTCCTCTGCGTTCATTCATTCTCACTTCTTTCTGCCACCACAGCCCCACATTATTCGTGTGTAGACTGAACAATTTTAATTGCATCTAGCCTGATAGGAATAACATTTTGATGCGTTATAAGACGTAAAGCATGTAGTTAATCTTGGCATGTCTATTGCGCATAGGTTAGTCAATAAAGCATTTTATTGAACTAGGGCATTTACAATGTAACATTTGTTGTAATCTATGAAGACCAAACAGTACTGGTAAACATTATTTTGTGGGTTGTCTACAACTTGCGTTTTATGATCTATAAAAATGTATTCAAAAAGCTTTCCCCCAAACACGCTATTTATTATATGTTACCTGGACAGATCGCGCAAAATGTTATTTATAGATTTACATGTGAAAAGTACAACAAAACACTCCATTTGTCATTACAAAAATGTATTTTCTATCTGAGCTATGATGCACAGTTAGCTATTTTCAAACTAAGAAAACCACGTGACCCATTAATTTTGAGATCATGTTATCTTATCATCCGGGTAATCCGTACTGACGCGAATTGCTGTTTTTTGCAGAATCCTAAGAGTGCGTATACTAGTTTTTGAGAGAATGGACAGTAAGAGGGTTTGGGGGCGGTGACGCTTGCGACAGCCTACATAGTTATAAGAAAACTGAATTTTGAAAGCACGGAAGATTGATCCCGCATGACCCTGTCTACCCGCGGTCAGTAAATGCCCGGGGAAAAGGTGGTGCGTATACAGAAACACATATTTAATAGGAGACTAGCCGCGTAAAGTGTGTCCAGGCATGCTTTATATGTTACCAATACTTCAACTGGATGTTTCAAGTAATTATATTGTGAAATGCAGATATACATGAAATGAATATTTATGAATGAACAGCGCAGCGCGGGAATCTCACTCAGTGTATAAATTTAGGGGCAAAAGGAGGAAGAAAAATGTTATTAGAACGAGTGTTCCATTGGCTATACACTGTATATTTGGCCGAGATATTTGCACTATCCCGCGGGTGGCCTCACTGCCTTCTGTGGCTACCTGGCTTGCAATCGAGATTAAAATTCAGATTACATGGTGTAGTCTTGAAATAAATCAAAGCGAATGTTACTGCAGCTGTTCTGCTGACCATCTAACAACTGTAGTTACATGTTGAACTCAATGTATTTTAGGCGCGTACGGTAGCACATATGAGCAGTTATTTTAGGCCTATGTTAATTAAAATACAACCATATAGGTTAAGTATGGTATGTTTAAAATAAATGTTCTACACTCGGATGTTAGTTACTGTATTGTAGCTTTTGTCCCAATGTAAAATCTATATTTAGACGTGTTGGTTGTTTTGCAGCCGAAGACTTGACGGTAAAACGTACGCCGCCCAAACAACGATTTTTAGCGCTTTAATTAACGAATACGCTAATATATCTCAAACAAGTGTCAGATATATTTACATGTATTCAATTAAGGCGCTGTCGGATTAAATATCAGTATTTAAACTGTGTACATATTATCATTGTTAGACAATCTTTAATGCTTTGGTGCCCAGGTTCATGCAATCTTATTTCCGATATAATAACGGACCAATATTTTTCATAAAATATTTTTATTTAAATACAATGATTATCATACTTTAAAAGTCTCACCAACGCATTTCTTTTTAAAGATATGTCTTATCATACTTAACAGGACTATCAGCGTTTGCAATACATAAACATAAATATATAGTCAGTTTTTTTTATTCCACAAGAATGGAGAAATAAAACAAATGTTTCTGCAGTAAGACCAGCAAGTTATGTCGGCACGTGTTCACATGACACTGCTTGTATTCGTTATCTCGTCAAAAGACATAGAATCAACTTAATCCTTCATGGCTGTATCACTTCACCATGGGTAATCATCGAGATGAATGGATGTAATCGTAGAACGAAGTGCACCTATGGAAACCATGGAAAATATGTTGCTATGTAGTAACAAGTGCACCGGTGGTAACCATGGAAATTATGTTACCATGTAGTAAACACTGCCGCCTTGCGGAACCACTGCCCAGTCCTGGTTTTGGAAATGTTTCCTTATAGAGTTTACATTCAATGCAATATATTTATTGAACTATTACATGGCTTGCTGTCCATATACATATACGTATACATATGGCACAGGCATAAGAATTTGATTAATACTTGAGTCACCTAGACAGTGTAATGTGTGTAGTATTATACTAAAGAATAACAGCATCATTTTTTCCTGCTAACACTTCTTACAAAAACAGGTGACAAATAGATTGAGGGCATCTAAACAGTGTTAAAGCTCGCATGTACAAGATAAATTAACCGGAACCTATGTGGGATTAGAGACAACGACACTGGAAGATACAGACATGTTAACGGTTAAGACCTTAAGCCGTCAGAATAACTGCAAGCCTTCTTTATAAATAAGATAACAAACACGCATACAGTCATACAACAATACTTTTTGCCATTTTAAACATTTTAGTACTGAGAAATTAAGTTCAAATGATATTAGCAGTTTATATAAAGTCTTAATCTTTATGAGTAGATATATTTACATACTACGTGGCCGTCATGGTTCGATGCAAGCCAGCTCAGGATTTGTTTTCTATGTTTTCAGTGTTCTCAGATCCAACATCGGCAATAGCTTTTTACTAACTTAAAAATAAAGTTCGTTTAACAAGAAAATACATTTATCAAAATATTACTTAAACATTATACTTTTAACGACTTTCAAAAGGCGCTTTAGTTGTCTTTGGTGGTGACATACGCCGGGTTTGATGATACAGGCAGGATTTGTGTGTTTTTATAGATAATGGGTTGTCCTGAGAGGAGGGAGGGACAAGCATGAAGACGCTATATTAGCCTCTGATACCTTGAAAGAGAAGACGTTGGAAGTTTTAATTTGAGCTCTGAATCTGGCGCATTTGCAAGACACAAAGACAACCAAGTGTACCAAGTTAACAAAATCCCTTCCAAGCAAAACTTGCAAAATTTCATGCCAGTGACTTTATATAGACACATGGAGTCGGAACTTTGTCAAGCTCATTACAAATAAGATCAACAAAAAGGAACAAGTTCAACAATTACAGAAAATGCGAAAGATGCTCTCAGCAATACAAATCTCAATAAGAAATGTGAAGTTCTTAAATACGGAAAAGCAAAACGTACGACTATCAAGACGCAGATACATGTTTAAACAGTGCACATTGGGTAAGGCATTTGTATTCGATACATAGCACAAGAAAAATTACATTTAATGTATGTACTACGACGACTGTTCCAGACACCGATTATTATTTCCCCAATCAGAACCGATCCATCATGATCTTATTTCGAGATCCATGTTTTTCTCCATAACCGTGAATACGTGCATCTCTTTCCTACGATGACTACCAGCATGCTAGACAATCATTCCGACTCGGACACTCACTTCCTATACCACGATTGATGCGATACACAATTAATGGATACATAATGAACAACCAACATATCAGCATGCGACTGTTGTCGTCCACTAATGAGCGGAATCATTCCTTTCAATTAGACAAGATTATGCTTTATTACAAATACAAGAAGAAAGACCAGTTTTATATGGACACAAAGCGATGTCACGATTCCGAATTTTTAGCATACGATCATGACAAAGAAAGATCTAAGAAAGATAATTCACTAAAGCATCCAGAACAAAAACCGACAGTATTTAAATTTCAAAAGTTCAATAAAAACATCCTAACAGAATTTATTTTGAGTTCAGTCGAATTAAAATGAAAAACATTCTTTTTCAAATTTCAAACTCCTGATATCTTTTTTTTTTACCAATCGCAACAATAAATAAAAAAACATAACGATATTTCACACTCCTCACTGTTTCGTTTTGCTAGAGTGATGCCTGCAGTCTTGATATGCACGTGACCACAGTGGCGATCATGCTGGTGTAAATCGATATTGGTGTTAATATAAACATGTTAATGTAGCAAAATCAAAACAATTCATTTTAAAATGTAATTATTTTATTGATTTCGTCGTTTTAAGAAAACTGGAACTGTATACTATAATTAAAAAGTATATCAAAATGTTTGAATCTCGTTTGTCAAGCCAATGGCAATCTTCTGTTTTTGGTAGCAGAGGTTGCTGTTATTTGGCAGGCGGGTGAACTTTGACGTTGATCCTGAAATGTATATATGGAATACATTGACCACTGATATTCCTTTAGGACTGTGTAAAGTTTACTTGTTCCTGAAATAAAAAAAATCTACAGAAGTTTAACTTTATGAATATATCATATCAATATATACCAGGCGAAATTAAAATGAATTTCCTTCAACAGTCCGAAAGAACAACCAATATTTTCACTCTTGCAAGTAACTAAATCTTCTAAGTTACAGGCGACGACACTCAAACAACTTACACATGTACAGTAACAGAACGAATAACTGGATTTGGATTTGCCGACATTTTTGCCGATACTGTGCATCGACATTTCTATCATTATAGCATAGGGGCACTTATGAAGTGCCCAGGGACTGAACCCGGCCGGTCCATTATACTGACACCGACGAGTCAGGCGTAATGCTGTCCCCTTAGCCTGGAGCGTTAGGTGGGAAGCCACTACTACCAACTTTAAATTCTTTGGTTTGACCCGGCCGGGGTTTGAACCCACTTTTACAGTAATACTAATTATACAATTCGTATAGCGACTGTCTGGTTTGTGTAAGAGAAAGAGTGATAGAGATTAACTTGGAATAACAAATTCTCTACGAGTTCATAACTACGACTTAATTTGCAAACCACAAACGATTAAACAATGGTCAATCAAAGTTCATCAATCAATAAGGAAATATGACTAAGTCCTATGAGCATTGCAACATATACCAAAATTTGAAAAGGCACCAGGATGAAGGTATTCATATGCAAGACAAATGTAAAAGCAAAAACGAATCTGTGATAAGTCATCAAATAAAAGATCAAATCCACAGTTACCGTCTTGGAACGGTCAGCCTGCAAAAGGGACCGACTGGGCTGTTTAAACCGGTTTTACAGAGCTCTAACACGCACTTCCTGAAGGGTGTCTCGAGTAATGAAAATCAATCTATCTGATAATAATTAAAAAAAGTCTCAGCGCTGACATTTTCATAGATACGTTATGACGTCGTTAGTGACGTAATTGAAAAATAATTTTCCCTAAGGTATCTACCGGTAGAAGATAGAGAAAATATCATTTTCATTACAAAACTACATAAAATTGTTGATGGTAAATAATCGTTTTTTTAATAAAAGGAAATTTGACCAGAGAAGTGTAAATGGTTGTAGCATGCTGCTCATGTGTAGATGAAATTGAGGAACCAAAATCCAATGTCCATCAAAGGAAAATACATGCAACAATACTTACATGCACGGGGGTATTTTTACGACCGCCAGAGGTCAGAAGTAACACTGTTGTACCGCCAGAGGACAGAAGTAACACCGTTGTAATTATGAATAAGGAAATATGACCAAGTCCCATGAGCATTGCAACATATAGCAAAATTGAAATGGCACAGGACAAAGGTATTCACATGCAAGCCAAGTGTAAAAAGTAAGAACAAATCTGGGATGAGTCATTAAAAACAGTTACCGTCTTGGAACGGTCAGTCGGCAAAAGGCACTGACTAGGGAGCCTAAACCGGTTTTAAAGATATCTAACTTCGCAATTCCTGAATGGTTTCTCAAATGCAAGCACCAACGAAAAGAACTTTGCACCTGCAAATCTTATCGCCAAACAGATATTCCGGAATGAAAAAAAAATCATCAGAGACAAAAGAGGATATTCAGTACCTAATGCATAGTATTTAGCGCTAGGTAGACAGCAAGTAGACAAAGTTTCCTGTCAGTCTTCCGATTAGGAATGTTTCAGAAGACCCCCGTGTATCGTATCCTAAATAGGAACATTTCGACAGAATTGACATTTTTCTTTCATTAATAATCGTTCGGTACAATCAGAAGGGCCGTGTGAAATCAATGAAGATTGACTATCAGTATAAACAAGCCGTTAAAAGGTATAAACTGGGTAATAAAATGATGACACAAACCTTCGTCCGTAGTGTAAGACACCGTAGTATTATATTGCAGAAAAATATACATGTTGGATCAAACAAACGTAGGTCTTAAAGGCAGCAGATTCCATTCGACGTTCTTATAACCTAGAGTGGGGAAAACAGTTGACAAAGATAGTTTAATTATTTTAAATGTTTTGATTGCTTGGGTTGCGTTCGGTAATTACTTATTTGCACATATTCGCCGTAATTGCTTACTTTTACCTCCTTTCGGACTTGACTTTCATTAACTATAATAAGATATATTTCGAATATACTGAAAGTCATATGGCTTCGGAATGGACCTTTTTCTGTCACCTAATACTGGGTATTAGCCTATATGATCTTGTAGTGCGAATGTTTAAATTCTAAAAACGAGTAAAATATAACCTTCGTTTGTCTCACTAACCAAGTGACTTCTAGATTTGTGTTGTTCCATGGTATGAGTTAATGATCTCCTTTTTCTTTCCGAATAAGACAGAGCTCTCTTTCGTTTCGGGTTTCCTTCATCCGCCATTGTTATTTACGATTTAAGGGTCTCGGATGAAAGTGCATTTGTATTTGTATTTTGGGTTTTACGGCACACCGACACTAAATAGGTAAATGCGTGTCACGAAATAATACGAATGCTTACGTAACTGATCGGAACATTTCGGGATTCGACCGAAGTAATTTAAAATCTGTTAGAACTCCCCAGTGCTTAAAGGTTTTATAAATTTTATGAATTTATTTTTATTGACTCATTTGAAATAATGTTAAAACTACGGACAAACAGTCATTATATATGTCATAAAATATATCTGAAACGTTATTTGCACCAAATTTGATGACGAAATGCCAAACCATATATGGCTTAAGTGATTAGATGACTAAATAAAAAAAATAATAAAAACAGATTGCAGTAATATATACACTTTCAATGTCAAGGAACGACATCATATACGAGAAGGCCTGAATGGTCATTGCCATTTCGAAACATTCTTTAATGCGTCACAGGAACAAGTATTATTTCCAGTTGGCATTTCAAATGCAACTGTATCCTTAAATGACGTCATAAAGAACACAGTTTCCTCGCAGTCGTAAAAGTCCCATCCATTTAAGCATATCCGTTTCATCGAACTTCCTGAAATCTTGGTATCAACAAACGGGAATTAAACATATTGTGTAGTTATCACAAATATGGCAACATTTTGTTTCAAAGCAGCGTACAAAATCAATACTATGAATTGTTTAGAAAGCGCAAGTTTAATTTTAGCGAGGGATGTTTCAGAACACGCAATTAATAGTTTAGAAACTATTAATTTTACATGAGATCAATACCCCAACTCAAGCATATTTTAGTTATTAAAAGAATAATTTGCTATCAACCTGCATTCAAACAATTCATCTTAATATACGACAGTGGTATTCATGTCCTAAATTCTATAATTAAAAGATTATTTTGACAAAATGCGAATTAGTTGTTGTAAATCGGGATGCTGATAAATTACAAATAATATCATGGTGCAGGGTTGGCTTTCCGAATCGGTGAACGTTTAGCGCTTGTTCGAGCGCGACACTTCAATAAAGACTATGCCAATACTTTAGAATATTATTTTTTTGGTAAAACAGTTTTAGTAAAGCAATCTTTTATTATACAAAGTCAGGAGTTCATGTCAGAGTTGTTAGTGGTATGGGTGGTAAGACAGGCCTTTATTAACCTATAACCGTATGGGAAATCTGTAAGTTTACACATCCTCTATATGTAGGGAGCTCCTTCTGCAAACCACCGAGGATTCTACACTGAATATGCCTTCTAACATATTAACTTCGCAGTAATAACACTATTTGTGTCGTCGTGATGTTTATTAAAATAAAACGAGGATAGTGACTGTCATGTAAGTAATCTGCTAAAATGATAACTTCATAATATTTCATATAAAACCTACCCTAGGAAAGAGACCACATAATTTTAAAACGTTTATGACTATTGACTTGCAATAAATACGAAGTGTGTGGACAACTTATATAAATACATTTTTACAGAACTTAATGGTGACATCCGAAGATAGGCTTATATGAAATACACTAATAAAAAGGAAAGTATTATATTTAGATATGGCGATGATAACTGACAAAAAAACAATAACAAAATAACCAATCTGACGATCTGGCCAGGCATGTTATGTTCTATTTTAGACGCAATGAGAAGGTCCGCTTGATATGGATTTCAAATATGATATTTTTTACTGTGAGAGTTTTGCGATTGCGATGTTATTCAACGTGTGTAAGTATATACCAGTAGAAAAACAATGGCTCTCCATGTGTGATTGGATTGCCAGTATTAAGTACGAAAATACGCACTTTGTGTCATTCAAGCGGTGTTCCAGTATGCATAATATATCAGTGCTTATTATTTTTCTTTGTTCAACTGTTGTTTGAGTGCACAAGCGGACAGAAAAGTTTTAAGTATACATATGTTTCATTCAGTGCTCTAGACAATTACATCGGTGTGTGTATATACGCAGTATATATATATATATAATACTGCGTATATATACACACTGATGTAATTGTCCAGATATATATAAACAAGTTAAATGATATATATCCATTTACCTTGAGTTCCACTATGCCATGTATGTTCTTAACATAAGATTGAACAGAAACGCTGGTGTATTTCTTCACATAATTAAGTCTTGTCGGCATGAGTATAAATGACTGGTTACTGAGGCCAGATTCAATCAAGCTATACATGCTGATGGGGTCAAGAGCTGGTTACTTCCTGGCCATTTGCAATTTTGCACGTACGCAAAGACTAGATCGATAACGGGGGCGAGCAAGGTCAATTGTTGATCAAATAAAAAAAGTTAAAATATAGCAATGTTCTTTAGGAACTTCTAATTTACTATTAAATGTAAATGCAATGTCATTTACACCACTTATTTTTATATCCATCCAATATATTTCCAATTAATGCCAATTATTTATGCCCTTTATGCACTAGCATAAGTGTTTTGATACTAACTTGTACTTGAAAATATTAAATTTAATATTAAATAGTACGTTAAAGCATTGTTGTTTCAATTTACAAGAAACAAGCAGAGGGTATTATAAAATTTTCAACCAACGAACAGATTCAGTCCTAATGATCTGAGAGATATAAATACTATAATATAATACAAGGCTGTATGTTAATCGCCGTCAGGGTGTGGATAATAGTAACTTCAAATTATGTTCAAAATAAAGCTAAAAACGTCTTGTCCATCTTAAACTTTATTTCAAACAACGTCATTAGCGGGTGTAACCACAATATCAAGAAAAGGCTGCTCGCAATCACCGGTTACTTACATTGCATTGGAGGTTAAACTGCTTGAGATAATAAATTTTTATTTTTGAGAATAACACTAGTATCAATCTACGTTGAAGTTAGATTAAATGCTTCTATCATGACTTATGGTAGAGTGTGGAATATATAAACATAAAGTCTTGCTAACGTCAGTAGGAAGTATCAGTACTCTCTGACAAGGGTTCTGACATGTTTTATAAATAAAATGTATAAAACACACGTTTCATAAACATTCAGACGACTCCACGAAGTGTATTAATTAATATAGGAATATATTGGTGAATTGAGCAGTAGTCTTGTTGCAAGCAATCTGTTGCTGGAGCAAATGATATCTCTGTCTAGTTGTACAAATGTTCACATATATCTTAGCGTTCACATAAAACTTTAAAATTACTAGTCAATAATAGTTTCTTCCATTTCTGTGTAAAATACTTTCATATATAGATATGCACCAGTATTAAAGCCTGAAGGTTCAATTAAAGTACCTACGACTGTCATGAATTTGGGTCAGTAAATTCAAGTCAGATCTGGTTCTGAAACATAAATCTCGCCTGTTTAGCAGAATTTGATCACGAGACCATTGAAATATTGCGTCGGGTTATTTTCCAGTCCGTTATTCAGTGGGGATTGCTATTATATACGGTACCCCTTTTGACAGATACCCACGATCACGAAGTCAAACAGACAAATTTATACTCAGTTACACTTTTGGGCAGCCATAAATCTTCAAAGCAAATTGATCTCCCTCAAAACAAGAGAGCAGACACTGTTTAAGTACAAAGCCTACATTAAAGTAAATTATATGATCGCCCGTCTTCATGCTACGTAAAGGACAACACACCCGATGAACTTAATTGTGCTAGCACTTTCACTGGTATGAAATAATACATACATTGTCATAAAGCTGAACAGCTGTTTATTCCTGCCAAAACGAATCCAGTAAAAAGCACATGATGTATACAATTTGGATATAGCACTAAGAAAAGGTATACACGTGCAATTTAAATGTAAAAGTGATAAAACAGAGAGACGCGACGGAACACAAATACAAAAAATAGTAAACGTCATGAATAGGTATGTTACCGGAAGGACCGACTGTGATGCTTAAACTGGTTTACAGAGCCCTACTTTGTGATGATCTTGTTGTTGTTGTTGTCGTTATTGTTATTGCTGTTGTTGTTACTGCTGCTGTTGCTTTACTTATATACAAACGGGGAAATGAAACCAAATATATTTGAAACAAGACCGTGCAAATGATGGTGTGTGACTAAAGGTTAAGTAATGAGGCCATGTATCACAAGTAATGACTCCATTTGCAAAACTAATGTCCACTTGCGTATTAAGGTGAGAGGGGTGATTATCTACTGATATGCAAATAAGAAACGCGAATGTCAAAATTACTGAAAATAGAGATAAAACACAAAAGAAGGAGTATAATTTAATAACTGTTTATTAACAGCCACCATTGTCGAAACAAATCACACGTTTGTAGCACAATCAGGCAACTGTTCATTGGACACATGTAATTAATTGTAGGGATATTTTGGCCGTAGAAGCAGGTTCATAGATTAGTGGTATTGAAATGCCAACGTTCAATGTATATCAAGATGTAGGCAAATTTCCCTCATAGATGCGTCATTTTTCCAATCCCATTATCACTAACACCGCCGAGGAAATGCTGAAATATTTCGCTCCAACCAACTTTCTGAACGAATTGCCAACTATAGTAAGTTGCGCTGAAAAACTAATGCCAATGTATACAACAATCGTGTTGCTTGGCTAAGGCGTCGGTAATAAATTATATCTAGCATTACGAACAAGCAAAAGAGTTATAATCCATATACGAGGTGCGACATAACTTTACATAAAACGTGGTATCAGACAGTTTGCCAATATTACGTACACGTACCAATATCTAATCACTGCTTTGGGGAATTTGATCATACTTTATTCCATTAACCACTGTCTTCAAATAACTGAAATACAGTTTGTGGGATTATAGATTCACCAGACAATAATTTCTCAAAACATGCACTTCCGATTGTGACATTGTGTTCGAAGTGTAACCAAAACAAAAATAGTTACAGCTATATGTACAGTATCCTGGCACAGTGGGGTTAATCTGGACTAGCAAAAATGCCAGTTTTGTTAAAGCTATAAGAAAGCAACGATATAACTTGAATTTTAAGAAATAGATAAAGACTCTTCAGTCGTTCCTTTGTCAAAATTTCTTTTGCACAATGCGATTATTTCACCTGGCACAGCGAGACTTTGCCGCATATGTACGGAAAATACCGATGTCTTAAGCGTTTCTGGCATTACAAGCAGGATTTATTGAGAAAACCAACTATTGCAAAACAGTATAGTCCTGAGAACTGATTTTTTAGCGGCATTTTTGGATGTATCATTAAGTTAGAACAAACTGATTAAAATTCAGGTGTGTAATTATATATGAAACGCTCTTTTGCTATTACGTCATGTCTATGACGTAATAATGGTCGTCTGACGGAAAATGCCGGATATTTCCGAACTCATTGATTTTAACAAAGGTGCAAAGCGGCAAGTGTTTAGCTCGAACTTCACACAGAAAATCGCTACGAAAGATATTTAATATTTTCCAGGCTTCACATCAAACTAATTACTACTTCTTTCAGGAGACAATACGACAACAGCAAAACAATAAAACTATTATATATAACAATTTTATAATTTATCAATAGTAATATTATTATGGAATAAAACCATGAATGCTATATTTTCCCCTTCTACAAAATCATCGCGTTAAATTCACCAACAAAAGTACTGTAGGCTGCTTCCTTTTTTTACTGGGACTCGAAATTTAGGACATGCGTCTGGATCTTAAAATATAGAACCGTTTAACGTCCATACTGACAGGCTGTATTGACAGTCTGCGACAGTATTACTGGCAATTTCTAAACAATCTTAACATAAACGGGGGATTACACAATCAATACAAAATTGTTTTACTACTTAAAGCGTCTACTAGTTGGACACTGTCTAAAAGCGATACGACATCTTTAGCACATGAACATGATGTCAGGTATTTGCTTGGATTAGAAACGTCCATTTAGACGCGATCAGTTTACACCGATAACACATATGCTTGCGTTGATGATTTCATATTGGATCAACAGATGCATGCAAGTTATAATGTAAAGAACGGAGGTCTTGAAATGGACGTTTCAATTGTTTCGGACACTTGCGAAGTTATTCTAATCAAAACGGGAGATACCAATCAATTAGTTCCAATTATACAGGTACATATACTCTTCATTGACCATTTGTTACAAATATACAAGAGCAGACACTTGAAATGCACTTTGCGCGCTCATCAAACTGTCGTTGATTTAATTGTATTATTAACGTGAATATGGCTATTTGTGAGATAGTCCTGCGCAGACTATCCCTTTATATATATATATGTGTATTAGCTTTTATCCTAAAATATACTCCTGTGATTAAGATACCCTTATAAACTTAACGTTATTTTGTAAGATCATCAAGCCAAAATTAAGATTTATTTAGATATATATATTTCTAACTAGTTTGTCTTATTTGGAAATTTATATGGTCGTGTAATAGTTGTATAACGACAATATTATGTTTGATCAAATTTACATTCCATACTGAAACGTGAACATGTATATAGTGTTGGTTGTGTTTCTATGGCTTTTGGCGCCATTTCTTTCTGTTATTTGTTTATAATGTTTACCAGTTGTTATAACGTGACGTTAACATTATGTCACGGTTAATCAAACTTGAAACTTGACTATTATAAATCAGTCTGATACACGCAGGGACATAGATTATGGAAGGATTTCTTTAAACTACTGAATTTACAACGTACGTGTGTGTTGAACAACATTCCAATGTTTCCGCGTTATAGGGTTTAAGCTAATCATAGCGAGAGACTGGAATAATCAATTCCAATAACACAGATGCTCAAAGTGTTGAATACATACATGGTTCACGTCACGCGGGCAGGGCTGTGAAGGATTGGTTTCGGGAAATAATTTAAACGGACATTTCCATGTATTCGTTGGTGTTGCACACGTAATCACAGTTGATCTTAATCGTATTGTTCGCAGTGATTTATCTAGTGAAATTCAGGGACCCATTTCCCATGCTACAATGAGAAAGTCAAATGATAAAAATGATAGGGAGATGGGCTGATGGAAAATGGATACATATTGTTCGAGAAATGGTTCCATTCGTCTGCGGCTTTCTAATACGAAAGGTCTGAAAATAACACCCTACCTGAAAATTCCTGAACGTTCACTGATTTCAACTTTTATGCCGATGTACTCAATTGTAACCCTCAACAAAGAGATTTCTGTAGCAGACGAAAGTTTTAATTTGTCTGCATTGAGTACAAACCCTAAAGTACCAGTGAACCGCACTCACTGAGGCAGTTACATGAGACAGAACTATTACAACGACCGTATTTTACCCACCTGCCCATGTTGCTGTGTCTGACCATAAATTATCCTTATCTCACAATAGAAGTTAACTCAAAAAACACAATCGTACTTCCTGACAATAGTCCCTCAACCACTACATACACTCTTTGCACGATCCCGCTTCTTCTATGTTTGTGTACTATTGGTGTTCTAAAAATAGCACAACGCTGAGGGACCCGGCCAAGCGAATGTTGTTCTTTAATGATGTTTTCGAACAACAGGGTCTTATCTGATTTAAGAGTAAATTTGCTGATCCTAAAACAACACTCCATTTAAAATCAAACAGGTAAAATTTTATGGAAAGAGTAAATAAAGAGTGTCGCAACCAAATTACTTATCCATATAAAATCATTCAAATAAATAATTTAGACACGTCATGTTGTTTTTGTTTTTGTTTCGTTTGTTGTTGTTGTTGTTTTTTATTCGGTGGAGGGTGGGGGGGGGGGGTATTTTTTTATAAAAAAAAAACATCA